>JBAWJQ010003163.1:0-36339 GCA_037783105.1 Bactrocera zonata | reverse complement strand
TTAATAAATTAAATATTACCAATACCCCAAATAACCAAACAACAGAAAATGAAACAAAAGAAAACAAAACCACTTCACATATATCAAACACAACAACTACTACATCAGTCGATGACTCATCAGCACACAATATGCTTTCCTCCTTGCTTTCCCATCTCTCTTCCCCTGCATTAACCCAGCCCCTTTTCCCACCTTTCACAAACCCACAAATACCAGAGTAAATGATGCGAATTTTGCAATGGAATATGAACGGTTTTTTGAATAATTATCCAGATTTAAACATACTAATCAATGAATTTTCGCCGGATATTATATCCATACAAGAAACACATATCCCATTCAATAAAAAGCTACACGCACCTAATAAATACGATAGTTATTTTTATAATAGCACTCAGAACACTTCCTGCAAGCAAGGGATTGCTGTCTTCATTAGAAAGAGCCTAAACCACAAAGAAATACCAGTTTCCTCCAATATCTCTTGTTTAGCAATCGAAGTAGACATTGGCTTCAAAATTACAATCATTAATTGCTACATACCCCCACATCAAAGCTTTAACGTTAGAGATATATCGGATGTTCTCAATTATTTTGCTACCCCCATCATCATTATGGGCGATCTCAATGCATGGAGCCCATTATGGGGTTCCACGGCTACAAATAAAAGAGGCGAAACAATAGAAGATATAATCTTATCCCATGACTTTATCGTTCTTAACGACGGCTCACCCACACACTTTTCAACACATGGAACATTTACCCATCCCGATGTTATTCTTGCTTCCGCTACTCTAGCTCCCAAACTTACCTCCCTTACCCTTGATGATCTCCACAACAGCGACCACTTCCCCATCATCACTTCCCTTTCCACTCCCAAGTCCTACAACGTGAAGCCCAGGTCGAAGTTCTTGACAGAAAAGGCAGACTGGCCAACGTTTTGCTCGCTTGCCATATCTCTCTCCAACAATAAACCACCCTGTCATAATATAAATGCCGAAACTACTGCAATAAAATCAATTATCCGTTCTGCCGCTCATTTAACTATTCCCCAATCCAGCACTAAAAAATTTACAGCGAAATTGCCTTATTGGTCAAACTTACTCGCTATCCTTAGAAATAATAAAAAACGCTTGTGGACGAAATTCAAACGGAATAGAACCGATAACAACCTTATAGAATATAAAAAAGCCAACGCCGTGTTTAGGAAGGAGCTAAAGTCGGCCAAAAGAATATCACTAGAAAATATTACATCTAACATAAACCCATCTTCGAGCCCCAAACAAATTTGGTCGGATATAAAAGCCCTTACAGGATGTAATAAACGTTTTGGTTTATCGCATATTCACACAGACCAAGGGCCTTTATACTCACCCCAAGATATCGCAGAAAAATTTGCACAAACATGGTCATCTCTTTCCGAAAATTCCTTTTTCCACACCAGTTTCAACTCACTAAAAAATCAAGTCATTACTGAACCCTATAATAACCCTTCACCCTCCCCAAAAGCTCTCTTGATTGAGGCCGATATTACCACAAGCGAATATGACATCACAATTTCGGCACTAGCAGGAAAAACACCAGGCGCTGACAAAATATCCTACCACATCCTAAAAAACATCCCTAACCCCATTAAAAGTAGACTCGTTAACCTCTACAACAAAATTCTCAACTCCGGAATATATCTCCAACAGTGGAAAATAGCCACAATCTTACCCGTCCCAAAGCCTAACAAACCCACTTCCCACATAGAAAATTATAGACCCATATCCCTCCTCCCCTGCATGTCCAAAGTTTTAGAAAAAATAATTTCTACACGAATCATGTGGTATGCTAGAGCTGATGACCTTATAAGCCCTAACCAATTTGGATTTCAAAAAGGATTAGGAGTTATTGATCCACTCCTATTCTTCGAGCATTTTGCCTCTACGGCCTTAGCAACTCGCAACCACGTTTCCATATTAAGCTTGGACTTTGAGAAGGCTTTCGATAGGGTTGGAGCACATATAGTGCTCAACGAACTAAAGCGTTGGAAAATTGGCACCAAAATTTACAATATTGTAAAATCTTTTTTATGTAATCGCAAGTTTGTTGTCTGCGCCAACAGACACCAATCTCGAATATATAATCTCTACAACGGCATACCCCAAGGTTCCCCCCTTTCAGTAACTCTTTTCATCATAGCGTTTAACAAAGTTAGTTCTATAATCTCCTCAAATCCAAGGGTCGAACATTTCGCTTATGCAGACGATGTCGTAATTTTCACAAAAATCAAAGATCTGCAACAAGTTAAGCATATATTTTTAAAAATTCTAAATGATAAAGGGTGATTTTTTAAGAGCTTGATAACTTTTTTTTAAAAAAAAAACGCATAAAATTTGCAAAATCTCATCGGTTCTTTATTTGAAACGTTAGATTGGTTCATGACATTTACTTTTTGAAGATAATTTCATTTAAATGTTGACCGCGGCTGCGTCTTAGGTGGTCCATTCGGAAAGTCCAATTTTGGGCAACTTTTTCGAGCATTTCGGCCGGAATAGCCCGAATTTCTTCGGAAATGTTGTCTTCCAAAGCTGGAATAGTTGCTGGCTTATTTCTGTAGACTTTAGACTTGACGTAGCCCCACAAAAAATAGTCTAAAGGCGTTAAATCGCATGATCTTGGTGGCCAACTTACGGGTCCATTTCTTGAGATGAATTGTTGTCCGAAGTTTTCCCTCAAAATGGCAATAGAATCGCGAGCTGTGTGGCATGTAGCGCCATCTTGTTGAAACCACATGTCAACCAAGTTCAGTTCTTCCATTTTTGGCAACAAAAAGTTTGTTAGCATCGAACGATAGCGATCGCCATTCACCGTAACGTTGCGTCCAACAGCATCTTTGAAAAAATACGGTCCAATGATTCCACCAGCGTACAAACCACACCAAACAGTGCATTTTTCGGGATGCATGGGCAGTTCTTGAACGGCTTCTGGTTGCTCTTCACCCCAAATGCGGCAATTTTGCTTATTTACGTAGCCATTCAACCAGAAATGAGCCTCATCGCTCATCGGACGTAAAGCTCGAAACACATTTCGAACCGAACACTGATTTTGGTAATAAAATTCAATGATTTGCAAGCGTTGCTCGTTAGCAAGTCTATTCATGATGAAATGTCAAAGCATACTGAGCATCTTTCTCTTTGACACCATGTCTGAAATCCCACGTGATCTGTCAAATACTAATGCATGAAAATCCTAACCTCAAAAAAATCACCCGTTATTAATAAATGGTCAGAAAGGTCTGGTGCTAATATTTCAGCAAGCAAATCCTCCAGCTTTCATATCTGCAGAAAGCACAATTGCTCCTTTCCCTCCCTTTACATGTTTAACATCCAAATCCCACACACTAACACTTTAAAAATACTAGGCCTAATATTTGATAAGACTTTGTCATACAAAGAACATTGTAAGTCTGTTAGATTAAGCTTATTATCTAGACTTAATATCATAAAATTTTTGTCTTCTAAATATAGCTTATGTCACTCAAACACAATTGTTAATGTAACAAAAGCCTTATTGTTATCTAAGATTGACCATGGACTCTCGATATACGGGCACTGTGCTAAAACACATATCAAACTTATTCTCCCACCATACCACGCAGCAGCTAGAAGGAGTATTCGAGCCTTTCCTACTTCGCCAATAAAAGCCATTTTACCGGAAGCTGGACTACCAAATATTGCGCAAAGATCCGCACGTAACACGATGGTGCTCATTCCAAAGATATTTCAGGCCAGAAACGAATTGCTGCTTACACAGGTTAGAACAGCTTTAAAACACACTAATGTAAGTCGCAAGCCATCTACGATATCACGTTGCCTATCTATTGCGAAACAACTTAACATCGTCGCAACTCCATCTTTGGTTGAAACAGCAATATCCCCAACCTACTCTTCACTTACAACATCACTTATTACCACTTCACAACAACACCGCAAACAGTCTACAAGCAACAACGAATACCAACAACTACATAACAAAGCCTTAGAGCATTACAATAAAACTTGGGAAGTTGTGTATACAGACGGATCTAAATCCGGCACAGGTACTGCGTTTGCTGTGACAAATAAGCTAGGTTCCACCATTGCTGTATATTCTCTGCCACCGTACTGCTCGGTATTCACAGCCGAAGCAGCTGCAATACTTGAAGCGGTACTTTTCGCCTCCCGGAATGGAAAGAAAACGGTCATTTGTACCGATAGCAAATCCGCCATCGATGCTATTTTTAACCAATCAAATTGCATACCAATGATCCAAAAAATCCGTAACATTATTATGCAGCATAGCAATGTAATCAAAATAATGTGGGTACCTGCCCACATAGTGATCCGTGGAAATGAAACTGCAGATAGAAGAGCGAAGGCAGCCTGTTGTGAGCCTCTGTATATATCTGAACACTTCACCGACAAAGATATACGTAAGCTTATAAAACAATCTATTAGTAACACCTTTTCAAGTGAGTGGAGAGATTACAAACACCATTACAAAGACTGTAACCCTACTGGGTCGAAACCATATTACGGCACTAGCTGTCCTACTAGGAATATAGCAACATTTACCCGCCTGCGAATTGGTCATACACTTGCAACACATGCGCATCTCTTGAATGGCTCTACCAAACCAAACTGCCCGCATTGTGGATCCTCCGACTTTAACGTGATACACATCCTCGACAACTGCCCAGACCTGCAACAGATACGACTTTCTTTGTTCAATAACACTAAACCATCTGACTATCTCAAAACGACAAATGACCGTAGTATTAACCTAATTGCAAAATTTGTAGCACTCTCTAAATTAAATATATAAAAATACATAACATATAACCACTACCCTTAAGATCTTATAAATAGATATCCTGAAAGTTGAATACACAGTATATATCATTATTTCTTCTTCTTTAAACGATCATGTTCTCATATACTGTCATAACCACCTAGAACTTAATGTATACTTAAGCCGAAGGCCCTGGCAGCCAGTGCTTTAGCTCGTAAGTGAGGTAATTATTTATATTTGTTTCTCTTTTAAATAAATAAATAAAAATAAAAAATTAAATATTGGGTTGAAGTGGAAAACGTCAACCAGAGAAATTAACTAATGTAGGGACATGAGTTTGAAACCAAGCTCTAGACCAATTTTACTCAAATTTAGTAATACTTTAGGAGTTATTTTCGCCTAGTTTGTGGAAATGATTTTTTTTTGACAAAAACAAGATGTTTTAACAAGAAAAAGCGTTAACTTCGGCTACACCGAAGGTAATGTACCCTAACTATGTGTTCAGTTTATATGGAAGCTATATGCTATAGTAATCCGATCTGAACAATTTCTTCCGATATAACATTATTTCTATGAACAATAACTCATACCAAATTTCGAGAAGATACTTATAGAGTCAAATGAGGAAGTTTCCCAAGCAAGCATTTAATCCCGATCATTTAGATGGTATGGCAGCATGCTATAGTTAACCGATCAAAACAATTTCTTCGTAAATTACATTAACATGCCAACTTATGTGAAGATATATTGCCAAATGTGAAAGTTTTCCATACTCGATTCCGATCGTTCAGTTTGTATGCAACTATATGTTATAGTGGTCCGACAATAGCAGTTCCGACAAATGAAGAGCTTCTTGAAGAGAAAATGATGTTTGCAAAATTTCAAAGCGATATCTTAAAAAATTAGGGAATAGTTCGTATATATACAGACAGACCGACATATCTGTATATATACTTTATAAGGTCTCCGACGCTTCCTTCTGGGTGTTACAAACTTCGTGGCAAACTTAATATACTCTCTTTAGGGTATAATAAGAAAAACGTTGCATATATACAAGTATTTACGTACGTAAGAAGTTTACATATCTGAGCGAAAAATATTCGCATTTGTGAAGAAGTGTATCAGCTCAATAGATGCAGTGCCACTGTTGCACTGATGCACTTTTTCTCTTAAATACTCAGAGGTAAGCATGATGAATAGGCAATGGATAATCAGTAATCAAATAAAACAACAGAAACCAGAACAAAAAATAAATAATATGAATAAGTTCTTAGAATTTATGCTATGGAACGCAACCGGCCTAACCAAGCACTAAAATGAGCTAGAAACAATACTCGTTACTGAAAAATTTCTTCTTCTTCTTTACTGGCGTAGACACCGCCTACGCGATTATAGCCGAGTCAACAACAGCGCGCCAGTCGTTTCTTCTCTTCGCTACTTGGCGCCAATTGGATATTCCAAGCGAAGCTAGGTCCTTCTCTACTTGGTCTATCCAACGGAGTGGAGGTCTTCCTCTTCCTCTGCTTCCCTCGGCGGGTACTGCGTCGAATACTTTCAGAGCTGGAGTGTTTTCATCCATCCAGGCAACATTACCTAGCCAGCGTAGCCGCTGTCTTTTAATTCGCTGAACTATATCAATGTCGTCGTATATCTCGTACAGCTCATCGTTCCATCCTAATATCCCCCAAATCAGCAAGAAAACTTAGATAAAATTCAGAAACTTTGAAATGTGTCATGTATCATGGAGCTGCCTTTATAAAGAGAAACAATATAAACCACGAAGAAACCCGGATATTTACAAAACAATTTCAAGCAATAACGTTGCCGATAGATAGCGACAACAACTTGTCCCTTATAGCGGTTTATTGACCCCCATGACATCAACTCAAATGCGATTTCTAAAACTAGTCAATAGCCACAAAATACCCTCTGGAACTCGAGTCAGAAGGAAGAGCGTATAATGTCTACTGGAACACCAACTGCTAAAAAATCTACTTAGAACACCAGATCTGTTGGCTAGTAGAAACTCTGCACATACAAACTCTGTTTTACACCTTCTGTAATTGCTCTGCTACGGCTACAAAAATATTTAATGTGAAGCAATTTTTTTTTTTCGATGCGTACCAACTATTAAATTCCCTGTGGCACCGTTGCCGCGAATGGGAGGCATTCGCCTGCAACCAGCGGATACAGTGAAGTATCTAGAACTCATCCTGGATAAGAAGCTTTCAGGGAAGCCGAGTATCGAGGAGAGAGCCAATCATGGATCATGGAGTCACCATATCAAACTCCCGCGGTTCCTTCTCTGCCCATATACCGAAGAGGGAGTTATGGGTTGAAAGAAGCCGTTGGAGGAGGGGAGCAGTTAGCTTCTTTACGGATGGGTCAAAGCTTGGGGGGAAGGTTGGTGGAGGGATTTACTGTCGGGAGCTCTCTATCAGCTCCAGTTTCAGACTTCCCGACTATTGCAGTGTCTTCCAGGCTGAGGTTACAGCCATCAAGGTAGCAGCAGATCTGCTACTCCGGAGGGTGTCTATCTTCAGGGAAGTGACCATTCACTCAGATAGCAGAGCAGCGATACTAGCTCTGAACTCATTCACAGTGCGTTCAGGGCTGGTTTAGGAGTGTCTGGCGGCACTATCCCTGGCGGCAACAGTATTTAGTATAAGACTTGTATGGGTGCCGGGCCACAGCGGAATAGCGGGTAACTGCAAAGCTTATGAGCTAGCAAGGAAGGGCGTCCTAGAGTCACTATCGGTAGAATGGGAACGGGTGCTCCTGTATCCTCTTGGGTCCTACTACTGGATAGCTGGGACTCGCGGATGCTTGGCCAACGCTGGGCCAATCCCAAAAGCCGTTTGGCCCAAGATTGATCGCAGACGATTTAGCGATCTCTCTTCCATCAATAAGGCTAACCTCTCTTTAGTAGTCGGGCTCTTGACGGGCCATTGCCCTATTGGCGCACAGATGCCGTATGCAGAAGATGTGGCAGAAACTAGCCAGAACTTTCTTCTTGACTGTCCCACATTTGGAAGGTTAAGACTTAGACACTTGGGGTCACACACCTTCAGACATCCTGCCGAACTCTTGGGTGTAGATATTAAGCGCGTTTGCAAATTTATATTGGCTACTGAGCGTTAGTCCGAACACGGGAGTTCTATTTTCTATTACATCACAAAGGACTACGTATAGTCTTCGTGCGATCAGCCATCTAACCTAACCTAACCTAACTATTAAATTGCCTGTGAATCTAAGTTAAGACACGTGCCTGTTCTCTGCAACAATATCTTAACTGAGTTAAAAACAAAAGCTGTCAAAAATTATATTTGAATATTTGCAGACGAGACAACAGACTCGGAGTATTGACTTGCTATTTATATGAACAAAAATAGTTATTTATACAATGTTGCAACTGATGCTGCCAATGCTACCTCTATAGGGCCTTTGTACTTTGACCAAACGGAGAGTTAAACTTTACATTCAATTCAATATATCAATGTATATAATTTGTGCGGACACCGTTTTCTATGCAAACATCTTAACTGAAAAACTGAAATCTGTACTAAACACGAGAATTTAAAACATCATTTTATAATTTATTGTTATCGTATTAACTATGAAGAAGAACAATGCATTTGAGTATATAGTACATTGTCAAATAAAATGTAATTTATTTATAGATTTAAGAACAAAAGAAATAATAACTCACTTTAAAGATTTCATTAATCTTTTCGCAATTTTTCATTGGAGCTCCGCTTTGTGTGGAGCTTCAAAGTCCCGCTGAAATCCAGTCTGAATTCCTTTGGGACGGAAATGACGGACTGGAAGAATGGTACCGCTGCACCATCTAAACCCCTTTTTGTTATCCCAATGATACATTTTTAAAAAATTGAAATAATAACCTCCCAAATAAAAAAGTAAGTCGATTACTCACTCAGTAAAAAATTATTAAGTTTTTTTTTTGTAGCACCATTCGTGCGCCATCCTGTACAAGAACATCTGATATGTACTGTATTGGATTGCTGCTTTTGTTTTTCTGGTTTTTATTAAGGGTGTACTCCAGGCTAGAACATAAATATCAGGTACTTCTTGAAGTGTCATAAAAAAGGCAATTAATATTTAAACTATAATTTTATTTTTTTAGAGTACGAGGATGCAGAAAAAAGTAAAACATTTCAAAAATTAGCTTATGAAATAGAGGAACTCTAAAACGATTTTAACCCTCCTAGAAATCTGAAACCAAAACAAAAAATATTAATCTAGAATATTGTAGCAATGACATTTTATACCAATTTTTTCCAGAGAATTCGTGGGCATCGTTTTAAAAAAGCGCTTTGAAAATTTTAGTTCAGGCCGAACCAGTTTCAATGCCGTGTAACCAAAATATCTCCGAAAATAATTTTAATTTTGAAAATCATCCAGTTGGTATATTCTTGAATAGATAGACTTTTAGAAAATACTGAAACAAATTCCAGAATTTAGAATCACATTAAAAAGAATGGTTTTTATTTATGAGAGCCGACTATATATTTATTTCATTTTAAAGATAATAAAAATGTATTTACTCCTCAGCATTTTGAAAGGATCTTATTAGTCTCATCATAATATTTAATTAATTGTTAACATCTACTCTAATTAGCTGATGCATATTTTTACAAGGAACTTAGTTGCAAACTTTTTAGTTCAATCACTGCTCATTAAATGCTCATTTAACTTTTCTGATGACCTTTCGTCTTTTCAAACAGTCTACTTGAAAAGGAATTATATTATTACAGAGAAATACTTGGCTTTCCTGTGTAAATTATGTAAATCTAGTGATACTCATTTAATGTCACAAACTTGTGGTATTTATCGCAAACTATGCAAAATGAGATACCGTGAAAAGGCTGTTCATTTTTACATGCAATTTAATTTGCGAAAAGGTTGTAACTCTGCGAAAGTATTTTCGGTGGCATTCATGTGGCAACTAAGTCTCCGCTGGTAGCCAAAAGATGGCTACAGCAGTTAATGGTGATTGATTTTAATATATCCAAAACGTGATAAACCTTACCTAGCCATTTGAAAAGAAACAGCGTTTCTATATTAGTGACTTAGTTTATTTATCATACATTTGTGGTTGTGTGAATACGTTCGATGTTCTAAAGTACATCGAGAACTAAAAAAAGTTTGTGTGGTCGCTTCCCATTCAAAGGCGGCGTTTTCGATACTAACGACCGTCCGCCTGAAGGACTTCCAAGAAGGTAGGTATATGAAACATTGCTCGATGAGGATACGTTTCAATCGCAAGAAGACTTTGATTAAGCATTGGGATTTCCCCGATAAAACCTAACTGGAAACTCTTAGGCTATACCACTGTAACCAATGAAAAATTAGGCCATTTTCGTGCATTTTTTAAAGGAAAGTACGCTATCAATCGTTTCGAAGTTTTTTGGACATACATAGTAAGGTACATTTTCAGTTATATTTTAGGATATTTTTTTTACAAAAATATTAAAAAATAACGGAGTTATGTACTGTCTTCGGAGGTGCCAAAAAAAAGTGCTCCAACTGCTGACATGATGCCGGCCAAATGAGTAGCTGAGACAAAAAAATTAGAACGGTCATTAAAGTTGAAGGTATTTCCTATAATGATCCACAATTTTTGAGAAATATCAAAAATTAACGTAGTTCAGAAAAAAAATTGTTTGTTTTTGGTCGTTTTGTCGTTTTTTTAATGCCAAATTGACAATTTTCAACCTATCAAAAAGATCGTAGGTCATTGTATTTATTCAACAATACTCAGTTTTAATTTGAAGTCGATTGGTCAATTTCTCGTTGAGTTATGATGTCAGCAATTTTGAAAAATGTCGTTTCGACAGAAACGCGTTTAAAGTTTCACTTATGTGTACTATATATGTTTATACCTGCGAGCGGCCGCTTTTAGAACGCTGTCATTCAAAAACTATTCAAGATACCTCCTAGCCGATTTCACAGGATATTTTTTGAAATATAAACTATGGCAAACAAATTAAAATATTTTTTTTTTGAAATTATCGCACTGGTATAGCCCCTGAAACGGGAATTCCTACCTCGCCCGCCATATTCCCCAGTATTGCTCGCTCGATTATTTGGGTGGACAAAGCAGCAAACCAAGGACTTTCTCATGATTATCTCTGACAATGTAAAGGATAATCCTGACCAATTTGATTTAAAATTCTTATACTTATGTACTATTACCTTTTATCACATTACGGAGTTATTTCAGAAACCAACTCCTTAACAATGTTATGACAGGATTTCCTGAAACACACGAAATTTAAGGGAAAGTAAATCGGATTTTACCAGTACTAAATAGTGAAATATAAAGGGTGGCTTTTTATCTGCACTCAAATGGAAAGGACAAACTGGTACAGGTTTACTTGAAGCTGGAGAGGAAACAGTGTTACGGAACACATACAAAATATGCCGGTTTATAATGACCTGCAACCGATATTTGGACGTCGAGAGAAAATTCAAACACCAGCAATTTTCCAAGTCACAGAGTATGTGTTGGCGCTAGAAATTGATGAGGTGGAGGCGATTTTAGGTACAGATCTTTACCCGTATTCTGCAATTTCATTACGCAACACTTTAACACTTTTTGATAATGTAGTCATCCATCCGCTATTAACAAGCATTTCTTCACCAAAAGTTTACCAAACAACATAAATTAGAGATTATCAGATTTCTGTCAGAAAAGAATATAGATTTAATGCTTATATAATATCGCAAACTCATCTAACAAGTAAAAATAATTTCAATATACCGGGATTTAGACTCCATGTTACAAATCATCCGGATGGAAAAGCGCATGGGGGCACGGCAGTTTACTTAGAAATCGTTTAAACCACTATGTTATAGAATCTCACAATTTCATAGAATTACTAACGAAATAAGGAAAGCATTTGTGCACAGGGAGTACTGTTCAGCAATATTACTAGATGTAGCTCAGGCGTTTGATAAGGTGTGTCACGAAGGTCTTTTATATATAGATAGATAGAAAGCTCATGTGGAGAAAACACATCTCTAGTAAAATATCATGTATGAAGATTAGAGCTGCAAATTTAAATTGGCTTTTAAATAAAAACTCTACACTTAGCCTAGACAACAAAGTGCTTTTATATAATGCGGTCATAAAGCCGATTTGGATGTATGGCATTCAACTGTGGGGTACGTGCAACCAATATTGATATAATACAAAGGTTCCAATCGAAAATGCTTCGAACAATTACGTGTTCACCATGCGTAACGAAGATATCCATAATGACCTTGGTGTTCCTATAGTAAAGAAAGAAGTAGAAGATGGCAGAATTAAATATATATCTAAACTCCGAGATCACCCAAACCCTTTGGTTAATGATGCTTTGGTACATTCCTACGATCAAAAACGCCTTAAAAGAAGATATAGTAACGGGTGATTTTTTTGAGGTTAGGATTTTCATGCATTAGTATTTGACAGATCACGTGGGATTTCAGACATGGTGTCAAAGAGAAAGATGCTCAGTATGCTTTGACATTTCATCATGAATAGACTTACTAACGAGCAACGCTTGCAAATCATTGAATTTTATTACCAAAATCAGTGTTCGGTTCGAAATGTGTTTATCGACAAATTTTGTTCAGCGATGAGGCTCATTTCTGGTTGAATGGCTACGTAAATAAGCAAAATTGCCGCATTTGGGGTGAAGAGCAACCAGAAGCCGTTCAAGAACTGCCCATGCATCCCGAAAAATGCACTGTTTGGTGTGGTTTGTACGCTGGTGGAATCATTGGACCGTATTTTTTCAAAGATGCTGTTGGACGCAACGTTACGGTGAATGGCGATCGCTATCGTTCGATGCTAACAAACTTTTTGTTGCCAAAAATGGAAGAACTGAACTTGGTTGACATGTGGTTTCAACAAGATGGCGCTACATGCCACACAGCTCGCGATTCTATTGCCATTTTGAGGGAAAACTTCGGACAACAATTCATCTCAAGAAATGGACCCGTAAGTTGGCCACCAAGATCATGCGATTTAACGCCTTTAGACTATTTTTTGTGGGGCTACGTCAAGTCTAAAGTCTACAGAAATAAGCCAGCAACTATTCCAGCTTTGGAAGACAACATTTCCGAAGAAATTCGGGCTATTCCGGCCGAAATGCTCGAAAAAGTTGCCCAAAATTGGACTTTCCGAATGGATCACCTAAGACGCAGCCGCGGTCAACATTTAAATGAAATTATCTTCAAAAAGTAAATGTCATGAACCAATCTAACGTTTCAAATAAAGAACCGATGAGATTTTGCAAATTTTATGCGTTTTTTTTTTAAAAAAAGTTATCAAGCTCTTAAAAAATCACCCTTTATATGCCTACGTATTAAGAGCAACGTATGACCAAAACAGCTCTATCACTTGTTTGAGCCTGTCTAGTTTTTAAATAGATTTAAGATTCTATAACTTATTGTTAGGCTTTAAAAAAAAGCAGATCCAATAAATAAATTAATATTGATTAAAAAACGTTTACAGAGCACGAAAAGGAATTTCTCTTATTTTCCCCTCTGAATCCGTCACTGTTTTTTACATACAGACATACCATTGTATGGAACAGATTATCTCTGAATTTCAATTAAATATCTCACATAATGACTGATATTTGCGGCAAAGAGTCAATAACAGGTACCGGGCCCAAATATTCGGTACTTAGAGGTTCGAAAGATTTTGGACAATTTTGGTCATGAGGTGGCATACTTTAACGGCATTATTCATACAAAGTTTGAAAGATGAAAATGAAATTTTTGGATATAATATTAATTTGTTTTCAAATTTTCCTTGGAGCTCACAACAACCGGTCTAGCTAAGTATGTTTGTAGTTGCTCTGCCTGGCTGGAACCAAAAAAACACATTCACATTTTTTATCTTTAACTCATTCACTCAGCGTAATTTTTGAGAAAGAAGCGATCGATCTGGCACGCAACGTTCTGAAATCGAAGACAAAAAGCTGAGGAACATTTTGAATCCATTCATTCAAACACGAAAAAAATGGTGACAGAACTGAAAGTTGACGAAAAAATACCAAGAATCTGCGGCCGACAAACAAAACGCGAAAATTTCTGCGTGAGAACTTGCGAAAAATACTACAGGGTCTCAGTGTACATTCCTCTGTTGGACACAATCGGCGAAGATTTGAAGACACGCTTTCTAGAGAAGTACTCGTATTGATGGATTTCAACTGAGGATGCTGCTTTCAGAAAAAGTATTTGCTTTGAAAATCAAAAAAAGGAAAAATCTTACTGACTGTTTGATATATAAATTCAAAGATCTTTTTAATAATGACAACGTCATGTGACGATTGAAACTCAAAAGTGAAGTTGATCACGGGCAGTGCCATTGGGGGAAGAAGCAGAAGTCAAAAACAACAAATTGCCGACTACTGCTTCGGAAACGTTAAAGAACTGCGATGTAGACCTATACCCCATAATTCATAGTTTTCTCCGCATATTCTGTACAATTCCTGTGATGAATGCGTGCTCTGAACGCTCTTTTTCGACATTTCCCCGCATGAAAACGTGTCTGAGGACGGACATGCCTCAATATGGATTGATCGTTCTTACGTTGCCGCACACGCATCATGACATTGAAGTCACTCAAGAAGAACTTCTAGTAAGACTCTCAAAACTTGGCCCACATCGTTGTGTTTTGTGAAATTTTTCTATTCAATACACGAACTGACTACAGTATTATACATTACAAAAAAGTATGTTCCCCGCACCCGCATTTATAATGTGGTTTTTCAATTTAGTGGCATTTATATTAGAAGGTAGATTTAAAATGTTCCGCCATGATATTAAACTGTATTACGACTAATATATTTATTATAATAATCTTAATATTTCAAGTAAATGTTTAGAATAGTTTTTTTTGGTACCCTATCGATTATGGAAGATTAAAACCAGCAATTTCAGTATATTTTACAATACCTCGGTCGATCGCGTTTTGAAATCGCAATGGGGGACAAAAAATTCAATACCTACGGAATGACATGATCGAACAAAATTTGCAAAGTTTGCAGATTATTAAAGGTGAATGTTTTCCGCGTTGTGACACTTAGTATGCACTTTTTTAACGTGAAGAAGGCATACAAATTTTCAAGCGTTCAACAAAAATGTATGTAAAATGTTAAACTAATTGACCGTGAAAAAGTAATTATAATATAGTACAAACTTTTTTCTTTGAAGACATATAAAGTTTATTAAATTTCATTGATTTATCTGCAGTAGTTTATGAGAAAATAATTTTATCGTGCCCTGAAAATCAACCTTGAATAACATTTATAAAAACCTGAATTTTGACGAAATATTTATACCACGAGGTAATGTCACATAGTGAAGTGGTAATTGCAGGGTCTACTTGACGTGGTTTGACTCGTAGATAGGCATCTTCTTATATTTTATATATGAAACAAAGTTTACTGAGCTATGACTTACGCATACTGCGAATCCTCTCGCTTTGCTAAGAACTGGGAATAAATATTCATTTTAATTATGTTCTTAATTTATTTTTTACACTTGACATTCAGTCTACTTGCACCTGCATATGACTTCTCTGCAGGTAAATTAAATATTGCAATGGAGCAGGATGGAGTCATGTGTATTGCCATTCACTCGGGAGTGGCCAGAAACGATTCTTTTACATATGACTCAAGCAGCTCACGACTTCCGGTCTCTGACCAGCATCCTCTGGGTAGCCTAAGAACATTCATTTAAAGGCGAGCTAAAGAGAGAAGGCGAAATATCCCCTCCGCAGGGTTGTGCGCTGGGTTTGGGACCGGCCACGCAAAAAACACTACCAATGAAAAATTACTAATAGCCTCGGATGAGAGACCCCACTTTTGATCACGACCATGGAAAGCGAAATAAGGACTACGAATTGAGGGCATGCACCTACAACGTCCGGTCCCTTAATTGGGAAGGTGCTGCTGCCCAGCTGGTTGGTGTTCTCGTGAAAGTAAGGGCTGACATCACCGCCATCCAAGAAATGCGATGGACGGGACAAGGACTGAGACAAGTGGGTCCTTGTGGCATTTACTACAGACGCCATATAAAGCGCAAGTTTGGTGTAGGAATCATGGTGGGAGAGAGACTCCGTCACCGAAATATGGTTATCTGTAGTACTAGATTCCAGCATAAGAAGATTCCGGATGTCTGAATCCGGATCGAAAAACTACCAACTTGATCGATCACGTTGTGACAGGCGGAAGACTCGTCTCTAGTGTTTTAGATGTGCGTGCGCTCCGAGGTCCTAACATTGACTCAGACCACTATCTTGTTGCAGCCAAGACGTGCACCCGCCTTTGTGCAGAAAAAAAGAAGTTGCAGTGAAGAGACAGCAAACTGCATATCTCGCAACGTTACGATCGACCACAACAAGTGCGTGATGGGTTAGAAACCAAGAGCTGAAGAGGGAAACGAGACGCATTTGCAGACAGAAAAAGAAAGACGCCGAAATGCGTGAGTATGAAGAGCTTGATAAGCTGGCCGACAGGGGTAATGCTCGAAAATTCTACGAAAAAATGTGGCGGCTTACACAAGGTTTTAAGACCGAAGCATACTCTTGTAGAACCCCCAAAGGTGATCTAGTCACCGATGCCCAGAGCATACTTAAACTATGGAGAGAACACTTCTCCAGCCTGCTGAATGGCAGTGAATGCACAACGTCAGCA
Source organism: Bactrocera zonata (assembly GCA_037783105.1). Lineage (NCBI taxonomy): Eukaryota > Metazoa > Arthropoda > Insecta > Diptera > Tephritidae > Bactrocera > Bactrocera zonata. The sequence goes on along the minus strand of JBAWJQ010003163.1, from coordinate 19,810 downwards.
GAAGGCGAACCTGATTCCCTAATCGATGACGATGGAGCAGACGTTGCATTGCCCGACCATGAAGAATTTCGAATAGCAATTACCCGCCTGAAGAAGAACAAAGCGGCGGGGGCCGATGGAATGCCGACCGAGCTAATCAAACACAGCGGCGAAGAATTGGTAAGAAGCATGCATCAGCTTCTTTGTAAAATATGGTCAGATGAAAGTATGCCCAACGATTGGAATTTAAGTGTGCTATGCCCAATCATAAAAAAGGAAACCTTACAGTATGCGCCAACTACCGTGGGATTAGCCTCCTCAACATCGCATATAGGGTTCTATCGAGCGTATTGTGTGAAAAATTAAAGCCCACCGTCAACAAACTGATTGGACCTTATCAGTGTGGCTTTAGACCTGGAAAATCAACAACCGACCAGATATTCACCAAGGGCTAAGTCTTGGAAAAGACCCGTGAAAGGAGAACCGACACACACAACCTCTTCGTCGATTTCAAAGCTGCTTTCGACAGCGCGAAAAAGAGCTGCCTCTATGCCGCGATATCTGAATTTGGTATCTCCGCAAAACTAATACGGCTGTGTAAACTGATGTTGAGCAACACCCAAAGCTTCGAGGGGATCGGGAAGGACTTCTCCGAGCCGTTCGATACTAAACGAGGTTTCAGACAAGGCGATTCCCTATCGTGCAACTTTTTCAACCTGCTTCTGAAGAAAATAGTTCGAGCTGCAGAACTAAATAGAGAAGGTACCATCTTCTATAAGAGTGTACAACTGCTGGCGTATGTCGATGATATTGATATCATCGGCCTCAACACCCGCGCCGTTAGAACTGCTTTCTCCAGACTGGACAAGGAAGCAAAATAAATGGGTCTGGCAGTGAAAGAGGGGAAGACGAAATATCACCTGTCATCAAACAAACAGTCATCGCACTCGCGACTTGGCACTCCCGCCACTGTTGACAGTCATAACTTTGAAGTTGTAGATAATTTCGTCTATCTTGGAACTAGCGTAAACACCACCAACAATGCCAGCCTGGAAATCCAACGCAGGATAACTCTTGCCAACAGGTGCTACTTCGGACAGAGTAGGCAATTGAGAAGTAAAGTCCTCTCTCGACGAACAAAAACCAAACTCTATAAGTCACCCATAATTCCCGACCTGCTATGTGATGCAGAGGCTTGGACGATGTCAACAACTGATGAGTCGACGTTGCGAGTTTGCGAGAGAAAAGTTCTGCGAAAGATGTATGGTCCTTTGCGCGTTGGCCACGGCGAATATCGCATTCGATGGAACGAAGAGCTGTATGAGATATATGACGACATTGACATAGTTCACCGAATTAAAAGACAGCTGCTACGCTGGCTAGGTCATGTTGTCCGAATGGACGAAAACCCTCCAGCTCTGAAAGTATTCGACGCTGTACCCGCCGGAAGACCTCCGCTCTGTTGGAAGGACCAGGTGGAGAAGGACCTGGCTACGCTTGGAATATCCAATTGGCGCCACGTAGCGAAAAGAAGAAACGACTGGTGCGCTGTTGTTAACTCGGCCATAATCGCGTAAGCGGTGTCTACGCCAATTAAGAAGAAGAATAATTTTTTGACATATTAATCATATTATAATTACAGACATAGCAAATTATAACGAAGGCACATAGTGATAGTACTGTTCAATCATTTCGCGCCTATCTATTCTAATAAATATTTCTGGAAAATATAAAATTAATAAGATATTTTTTTTTAATATTCCAATCTCTTTAATATGAGTACGTTTATATTGTGGGTGAGAATACTGATGTATGAAATTTACTCCGTTTGTGATGTTTTTTTTTCTTAACAAAATAGAGTTTGCAAACTAGAAAAATAGCTAAATAAAAACAATGGTTCTTACGTTCCAACAGTCCAATTGTTAGCATATGTATTCTTTTGTGGCTAGCAAACATACTCGTGCGGATAAAAGCATTGGAATGCCGAATTATTAGCAAACACAAAATTTTTCTTTTGTAGTTGTTATGAATATATAATATACAAAAATAAGTTTTTGATTGAAGAAGGAGTGTACTACAATGTCTACATTCAATATAAGCTCAAAAGTAAACTACTCGCTCAGTTTTCATAGGACTAAAACAGTGTTTTTAGAGTGAAAAAATATCTATTTTATAATGTACGAATCCGGTCTTGCCGGATCACTAAAACAATAAATTGATACACCACTAAATAGTACAAGCCTTAGTGTCTGAGAACACCTACTATATATAACAAATTTTAGGTGTTAAGAAATATGAAGAAGTTGTACGAAATTATTTTAAAAAGTCAATTGAATACTATTTGTTAAAATATACGTACATATAAATAATGATCTAAAGTGTCAATACCCTTTCATTTAATTTCATTAAAATATAACATCCACATTTTCGAAATTAAGCTGTTGTATATCCAATATTTAAAGTTTAATTAATTTTAAAAAAGCATCTTACTTATTGATTCGATAATCTCTTGTGTATTTCTCCTATATTAGCAAGGCAACGCGTCTAGCGGCAGAATTGAGGTATCTAAATTAAACTTGGTGTACGTGTTCAGTCGCAAAACAGTTCGTAGGTAAGCGTAATCGGACTACTGCTACGTTTACAAAACGTTTAAAGAACCATAATTAAGCAAGCAGTCAAATTCGCTTAGGACAATTCCTATAAGAATTACCGACTGTGTGAAAACGGGTGAAAGTGGATTATAACCCCTTTTCTCCTCACATAACGGTTTTGTTAATAACTACTAAAAGCGCAATAAATCATTAAATGAATGCGCCAGAGATATTCCATTTTACACCCAGGCCCACAATAGGCCTTATAGGAGTCAGGGTCACATTTGGACGATGAGCGTGGCAGCAGCCACATTTATGTACGTTAAATTACATATTACCGGGCAACCAAGACCAAATTCAAACATTTTGAAATTAAGCGGAATCTGACTACAATCACGCCCAATTCCCATTTAACAAAATTTTAAATTCCATACGAATTTTTAATTTTTCACTTGTATTAAAATGGGTTGAATCTCAATACTCCACATATCTAATATAAAGATTTTCAAACTTCTAGTTGGTTTTACATAACGTAATACATATACATATATCGACCAATGAGGAAGACTTTAAACCAAAATGGTTAATATCGAATGAAAACTTATCTTAGCCTCATTCAATAATTTTAAAACATCCGTTTATATTTAAGTATTTATAAAATTGCATTAAAATAAATTATCAAGTATACTATACATGTACCAGATAACGTGAAATAAGGAGAACCTACTCGACAGCGAAAATTGGTCAAATTTCAACCGAGGAGTTCACCTCACAACGAAGGAATTCACTCCTTGAAATTTTATTATTATTTTGATTTATCCCGAAGGAAATCTGCAGAATTCTTTTTAATCTTTGTTAACATGGTCAATCAGGAAATATTGTTGATCAACCGAGGAATTGAAGAATTTATGCCAAGCGATTTCAAAAATTTTGTTTTATACATTGTTATAACTTTTTATTTCTGTTTTTTCGGACTCTTGCAACCTGTTGCTACAAAGTATTATACATAGTTTTGTTCACCTAACGGTTGTACGTATCACCTAAAACTAAACAAGATAGATACAGATTTATATGCATATATATAAATGATTAGGGTGACGAGAAAAGTTGAAATCCGGTTGGCTGTCTGTTTGCCTATCCGCCCGTCCGTGCTAGCTGTAACTTGAGTGAAAATTGAGATGAAACTTGGTATGCTGCTCCCTTAGTATAAAATAAATTGCGAGTTCGTAGATGGGCATTGTCGGACCACTGCCACGGCCACATATCGTCATTAACCGAAAATCTAAAAAGAGCCATAATTGTGCTTAATTAAGATATAAAACTATAACGCACGGAGGCATGGAGGATCGTAGTACCAAGGGGAACCTGTGGTATAGAAATGTTGAAAAAGTGGATGTTGCTCCGCCTTCTAATAAGATTAGTAAATATATCTCTTAACCCACTAAAGTTGCAACAAATAAATTCGCCTAGCATAAATATTGTAAGAACTCCCACTGATAGTGTGAAAATTAATGAAAGCGGATGAAAACCCGTTCACTCCGCATGTAACAGTACTGTTCAAAAGTACTAAACGCCCGATGAATCAATAACTGAATACGACAGAGACGTAAAAATTTGCCGCCGTGATGGAGCTCAGTGCTGCGCCCATGTTGATGAGCGCCTCCCGCTGAATGGTCTGAAGCTTGCTTGTAAGAGTGGTACTTTCTAGGGTCCTCCACCACAAATCAAGGTTAATATTACTGGATTAAACTTTGCACAAATAATAATTTAGTGTATGCAACCTTACGACCAAAAACTCCCCAACTCCAACAAACTGTTCAAACGCCTGGGTACTGAATATGTGAGGTATATACTTGAAGTTCAGGGATAGTACTTTTGTTACAATGGTATGTCTGTATGTTTAAAATGTGTTGAATCGGACCAATATTTCCTTTAGCTTCATATACCTAATATAAAGATTTTCAAACTTCCAGGTAAATTTATGCTGGATATATCGGCCAATATGTGTATTATCTCAATGAAAATGCGCTAGCTTGTTTTACTCATAACACTGTACCTCTGTGCCTAACACAGATAAATTTGAGAGAAAACTTGACTTACCCCCACATACAAATATCATGATTTTTGAACATCCGGCCGACATTTCTCTATATGATCGATTTTACACCTTAAGGTATTTCCCAGGCTTTGATTCTTGCAAGTTGCAAGAGTATAAAATGTTCGGTTGCACCCGAACTTAGTTCTTCCTTACTTGTTATCAATTTTTCTTCATTATGAGTTAAAAAAGGAGTAGTTGAAAAAATATTTTGATATATTTCCATAGTTAATTTATGCAATGACACCATGAGGCAATCAAACAAGCAATGAATTGCGTTTTGCAATGTGGATTTTCATATCACATTGCGGATATGTACGAATACGAGTATACAAATACACATGTGTAGTTGAAAGTTTTTTCGTATTTTGTCAATAGATGTCGTTGCAGTCGTATATCTCCAGTGCCACCAATCACATTGTGTCATGCCGCATAGTGTTGGAAAAAAAATTAAATTCGAGGAAGTTGAAAAAAAGTTAGAGTTGTTCAAAAATGAATGAAAATAATGAAAAAACTCACAATGTTTTGAAATTTTTGTATAAAAAAAGGGAAGAAATTTGTGAAGTTTACGGAGACGATGCTGTATCAGTTCGTGTAGCACAATGGTTCTCTCGCTTCCGTTCTGGAAATTTTGAAATTTCGATTCACATTGATGGAATAATGTCTCTAGCGGAAAAATGACAAAAAGTTTTCGACCAAAATGGTACATATTTGTTCATTTATTTTCTAGTATAAATATAAAAAAAATAGTTGAAGTTTGATTAGAAATACGAAAAGACTTTTTCGACTACCAATATGATGAACTTTGATGAACCAACTGTGTACCATTTTGGTTGAGCACTGGTGATTGATAAAATTTAAAAAACTTGTTTCCTGTTCAGAGACTGACCAGCAAATCAAGAATATGTTTACACAGAACATACATACTACATATACATACATATGTACTAATGCGATCAAATTGAAAAGTGAATTTTTAATTCATACTTCGCGTGTTTTTCAAATCGTTACTTTTTTTTGTAAGTTGGTAGCACTGTTAGTGACATCTATACTAAATTTTAATTAAATTAATATTCTTTAGTATTTGAGATACACGTCGTTTTGTGAGGCTTTAAAAGTAAATTCTTCGATTTTAACTATGTCTGAATTTATTGAATAAAGAAGTGCGATGATGCACCATCTCACACTGCATTGGTTATTCGTGATCATTTCGCCACATTTTCAAATAATATCATGCCGCAACCACCGCATTCGCCTGATTTACCTCTGGCGTAAATAAACATTTACTTGAAACATGAAGATTATAATATTTAATATAGCTTAATATCATGGTGGAAAAAATTCAAATCGACTTTCCAATATCTAAATCTACTAAAGAGAAAAAATACATTTAAATCCTTGACGTGCGTCCGCTATTACAGGGTATAGTACTGTAATTAGTTCATGTATTGAATAAAAAAATTTCACAAAACAACACGTGTGGGCCAAGTTTTGAGAATCTTTCGATAACTTCTCCTGCAGTGACTTCAATATCATGATACGTGTGCGGCAAAGTTAGGACGATCAGTCCATCTTGAAGCATGTTCATCCGCAGAAACGTTTTTATACTGCGAAGGGTCGAAAAAGAGCGTTCAGAGCTCGCATTCGCTACAGGAGTTGAGCAGAGTATGCGAAAAAAACTATGAATTATTGGGTATAAGTCTACATCACAGTTCTTCAACGTTTCTAATGAAGTAGTCGTCTTTTGACTTTTGCTTCTGCCACCGATGGCACTGCCAGTGATCTAGATCATTTTTAAACTTCAATCGTCGCATGGCGTTGTCATTATTCAAAAGAACTTTGAATCGATTTATCGAGCAGTCAATAAGATTTTCCACTTCTTTGGTTTCCAAAGCACATACTTTTTCTGGAAGCAGAAAACTTAGTTGAAATCTTTCAATACTTCTCTATCCAACAGAGAAATGTACACTGAGACCCTGTAGTATTCTTCGCAAGTTCCCACGCAGAAATTTTCACGTCTTGTTTGTCGGCCGCAGATTATTGGTTTTTCTTCGTAAACTCTCAGTTCTGCCGCCATTTTTTTGTTTCTGAATAAATGGACAACTAATTATGATACAAAACTGTAATTAATGTATCAACCAGGGACACTTTTGGGATAAAAAGTATTTAAAAGTGGATTTTACTCCGCTACCGCGGAAGCTGAATGACTACCACTCAATCTCTAACTAACCATTATGTTGAAAACCATTAAAAGTGCTTTAAATCACTGAGTAAATGAGCAAAAAGCATTAAATTTCAGTACCATGATGGTATGGAAGGACTTTATAGAAAATGTTGTAAGTATTGGAAAATGGGCCAAATATTGTTATATTTTAGTCGCGTTAAGTCGTAGTTAAAATTATATTAAAACAGCTTCTATTTAATGATGTGGATGTGATATTAACTCGATCGATGATGCTAAATTTAATATATTGAGTTAATGTGGACAACGTCAACCAGAGGATCGAAATTCTTTAGTTATTAAGAATATAAGGATTAGACCAAGGTAAAGACAAAGTCTATTCTAATTCGGCGCTAGCACATATTTTTAAGGAAGGCTTGTGATTTAAGATTACTAAAATGTAACATTTTGACCAACTTTAACGCCTTAAGATCAGGTAAAAAAACCGAAATCATTGTAAGGGGTGCTTTGGGGCAGACATCGCACAGGTATACTTGAAGACGTATTTTCAAGGAATTTTTTTTAAATATACAACTGACCGATTTATTCTTCAAAAGATTTGTTGAAAAAAAAAAAACAGAAAATCATTATATGAAGTATATGAAAGTTGGGGGTAGTATTAACTCCACATGTCCGTTATATTATATCTAATATATATTCTAACTTCCGGTTGACTTTAGCCCACTTTATCGGAATAAAGTGAATGTTAGTATTAGGTATTTGAAAGTATTGTCCTGATCAGGGCCGTATGTAATGAAAGATCATTTCATTTGTAAAACAACGGTTGCAAAGAGGCATACCTATTCAGTATCAAAACGAATTATATCACATTATGGGGTCTTTGCTATACATTCCATATACTAATGATCCATACACTAATGAATATTTTTATAAATATCACAAGCCTAGAGGGGAAATTTAGTCTCCGAAGAAAAAATGATTGTTTTTGATTATAATAGTGGCAAGATTTGCAATATATGCGATCGAAACTTCAACCCTATATTTACTCCTATCTCTTATATAAATAATATATTTTGTGATTAAATTTATCCTTATGTATTGAGATATGAATATTTACATAATAAAAATGCATCCTTATTTTTTTGTTCCATTTCGACGACATGAGTATTTACATAACTGTTATCGTAAAGTGTTTCCGCGAATTAAGCCATAATTAATCGTGTTGCTGGCAGATAAGTTCACTCTTGTAAATTGTTTTAATTAAAAGTTAATTGTTTTTAAATTGAAGAAGATAATTTAAATATACATATATGTATATGTTTTTTTGTTGAAATTTATACAAGCTTGGGTGAACTGGTACCTAAACTAAGGAGAATACTGAGAAATTTAAAATGAAAGTAAAGTACAGGTTTGTTGAATTTTCTCTTATCCGTAGGACTCACGATGAGTACGGCATTTTCTGTACATCGATCACAAATATAAAGTGTTCTCAAAAGAGGAGTTTTCGCGATAGTTTGCGGTAGTGGATGAAAATGGATACATCATTCCACTCTTGAATTCAATGGCAGACTACTAAATAGTTGTTTCCTGGTGAAAAATGAACGTGTCCAAAAATGCACCAGTCGGACGACAACATTTTATAAAATTTTTTTAGGAATTCCAAAGAATTATTTTCGTCAACTTCCTGGAGAGTGGTAATTATAATCATTATATTAAACGGGCCTAATTATTGTTCGCTTTGTACCCATTATATCAGCGAATATGTGAGTTATCCCAACGAAAATAAAAGAGCATGTTTAACTCAGTGTACCTCTCTGCCTAAAAGAGATAAATTTGAGCGAAATCTTGGCCTAGCCACTATATAACTAATATGTATAAGGATTTTCGAACATCCGATTGTCTTCATGACCTGGTAATGATTCTTGCAAGTTATGTAGTTAAGTATATGTAAGATATTTCTTCCAACGTCTTAATTTGGTTTTCACAAATATCTCAAAACCCAATTTTTCTTGAAACAGTGGTTCTGTTTGCTTTGCCATGCTGTGTACATATCAAGCATGGAAATTTAGTATAACCACTTTGTTGACCTAATAGAAAGTATATTTCTTTTTAAATGCAACCCATTCGAGTTCCTAGTACTTATATTTGTTTAAAAAAATCCGGGTGTTAGTTAGTTTAATGAACAAAAAGTAGAGCTGTCTTATTCACCAAAAATAAAACAAAATTAAATTAGGTTATTTACACACGGCATATCGACATTTTTATTTGAAAACAGAATTAATTCATTATAATGATCTTAAGCTACATCCTCATTCATATCAAATTATTTGCTTTTTATTGAATGAATCTTCAGACTGGTTATGCTAGCCTAGACGATTGCTAGAATGCTAGTCTTTTTACGTGATGCTCTAGATGTCACTGGGTTAACATGCACAATCAGTTGTACGATATGCAACATATACAAAAATACAAATACATATATATCCTTGCTAGGAAGCATAGGCTTTAAATAATTCGCTGCTCACATATTGAAAGCCAGACTGCTTCAGCTAACAAAGTTTTGATCCCTCAAACGACGTTATACAGTATTGTATAATATGTATAATGTATTGTATAATTTTATATATTATATACACTCTTATTCAGAATGCACGAAAAGCTTACCACTCATTATTACTGATTTAACAGTGCTACGGTATAAAGTTAATTTATTGTAAGATATTTAGAGGTACTTAAAAGTCAATTATGCTTTCAGTTGTAATACGTTTTTAAAGAAGAAGTTTGCAACTAAGTTTACTCTACAAATATTTCTCAATAGATAAGATTTACAAAAATTAAAATTGCTACAATAAAGTTACATGTAAATCGATTAAAAAATTGGATATGGGTATCGCACCGCTCACTTTAAAATGAAATTTCATGCCTCAACAACTACTTTCAAAGTTTTCTGATTGAACCAGTGGAAGACTAGCCCTGAATTCATCCAAGACTTTTGCGAGTTAGCATATTCCAATGCGTTTTCAAAACCCTTGAAGCAACGGGGATTTGCGAATTTACCAATTATCAACTAAAGCGAACAATCTGCGTTCGCACACAACATAAATGGATCAAACCACGTCAAGTGGTCCGTGAAAGTTTCGCAAAATTCCTGACTTTGAAAACGAGCAGTTCATTGGGTGAGGGACCAGACGCATACGTGATGTAAATATTTCGTCAAATTCATTTTTTGTTTAAAAAGGAAAATTAGAGCACGATAAAATTGTAATTTTACATAATTTTTTGTTAAACAATTGAAATTTGTCATGTGTTCTTCAACACAAAAAAACATGAAAGTATATGGCACAACGCGGAGAATATTCAAAGATATTGAATTTTCAGTCACCCCTTCCGCTCTCTCAACGTGTGGCACATCGATCGTTACGCAGTCGCATATGTAAACATACAGAATTAGAAAAATTTATAATTTAGATTAGATAAGATTGAAAGATGAAGAATGCACCGCGACCTTAGGTCTATTGTGCCCTCTCCTAAATCGCTTAGACTCACTTAGCCCCAGCGTGTTGATGAAGTTCAATAGACTACCGGATGCTAGTGAGCCGATGCGATCCCTATCCAGAAACGTAGATCCAACGGTATTAATCTTGCGTCTGCAGACTGCTGTGCAGTCGATCAGCAGGTGCTCCGCGGTTTCAGGCTCCCTGTCGCAGAACCCTACCTATTTTATACAGGTGCCTATTTATCTTGCAGTGGCCAGTATACAATGCGACCAGTAGCCTGAGTTTGTTCCTGGGGAAATTAATTAAAACTTTGAACCTACTCAAGTTGTATCCTCCAATTAGAAACCTGGCATGTCTCATACCTTGTGTTTGTTGCCAATGCTCTTCCCTGCCCACTCCTTCTTCCTTGCGGAGTAGCTCCTTTATGGTAAGGGGACCTACCCTAGTAAAGGGTTCGGGTCCTAACATCTTGGTGGACGCTGCGGAGCGGAGGAGCTCGTCCGCCAGTTCGTTACCGGCTATACCTCTGTGACCAAGCACCCAGGTGCTTAGGTGTACCTGGTTTCATTCCGAAAGGCTGTTCAGCCTTTCACTACACCCCTGCACCAGTACCAATTTGATCTCGGAGGAGGAGATCGCTTTTAGTGCCGCTTGATTATCGCTAAAAATGGCTATTCCCTCATTGCATTAGTTGCGATGGAGGTTTATTTCTATACACTGAATTATGGCAAAAACTTCGGGTCGGCTTTAACATACCGTCCCAGGATTTCGGGAATAAAATGGGTATGGTCGGATAGAGGAGATTCTCCAGGTCACGAATATATAGCCGCAAGAAGCTTATAGTTTTCGAGATATTTGCGTTTAAAGTTGAAAATTTGTAATATTTCAACTACATATTTTCTATATATAAAATTAATTTTGTAGTTATATTTTTCAATTTTATATACACTAACACATCACTTATTCATTTGTACACATTTATTTTATATAATATAGTGCAAAAATAGCTTTTAATATACATTTAAATTATTATTGAATTATGATTATTTAAGAATAACAAATGAATTACAAACTTACAAACTGTCAAATAATCAGTGTTACCATACTAAAATATTTTACAAACTAAAATAAAAAAAAATATAAAGAAATATTATGCCCTAAATACAGGAAAAAAGGAGTTCTACGTGAAAAAAATTTGATACACCCCGGTGTTGGGCCGATCAGGGTTATTTTTTTTGAAGCGCAGCCGAAGGCCGCCCACGCAATAGGGAGTTCTACGCGAAAAAAATCTAATACACCCGGTGTTGGACCGCCCAGGCCCACGCAAAAAGGAGTTCTACGCCCGAGCTTTGTGCAATCGAGCCGCTTCTGGTGTAGAGGTGACATTTTCGCAGAATCTCCTGAAGCTTGCCTACTTTGCCGACCTAATCTCCTTATTGTATAAGGTGAGATTGCCCCTGTATTCTTCCCATAACCCCGTACGTTTCACTTTGTTAAATAGGCTGCAAGGTATAGTTTCGTCTGTCTGTGGGCGCTTTTAGGGGGCAACTGCCATGATAAGCGTTAATAACAGACCCGTTTAGCTCAGATAGCCTACTCTCCAATCCTGGGCCTGAAAAGCTATATCAGCATCGTCAGGATCTGCCCGGTGTGACTCACCCGAGTCCGACCCACTACGCCTTCTGGCGGGGGTCTTGGCGGCGCTCGTAGCTACCTCAACGGCAATAGGCACTTTCGTCAGGCGAGCGCCGCTGCATAAGGGCATGTCGTCGTCATCCTCCTTGGCATGCTTCTCAAACAGCGCCCGCTCCTGTGGCGAGATATCGTCAGGGAAGCTAAACTTCCGCCTAGCTCCTTGAACTCCCTTGCTTGCCGCTGTGCCGATTTCTTTCTCATTATCTGTGTTCGTTGTTCTATGTTGTTGCTTTATTGTCGGGTTGTTTGGTGTGGTTGTTGTTTTTGTTTGTTTGTTTGTGTCCATCCTGTCCTTACGACCCTTGGCTCAACAAGGTTAGCTGTCGGGTCTATTACTTTAATGGGCAACTAGGGGGTCCGCCACCCCAGAGCCCCTTGACGCGGTAAGGCCACAGTTACTCCCCAATTCGGCCCGGTGTTGGGGACGCTTCGTTAGAATACAGCCGAATTTACCTCCAGGCTGCAAATCAAATCTTGCGGTATTTTTATTGAATCAATTCGTGTGGCACCCATACATCGAGCTTCTTAGTGACTCCAAGCTTCTTCAAATGGTTTATAACGGTTGGATGACTACTATGCCGGTCTCTTTCGACCAATTAAACGATTTTATCGCAATTTTCGACGACAGGCTTTCCGGAGCGTGACGCATCTTCGACCACCTCTACACCAGAACGAAAACGTTGAAACCATCGTTGTGCGGTGGAAATGGAAACTATATCGGGTCCATAAACTGCACAAATTTTATTGGCGGCTTGAGATGCATTTTTGCCTTTATCGTAGTAGTACTGTAAAATATGCCGTATTTTCTCTTTATTTTGCTCCATGTTTGCGACGCTATAACTCACGAAGGACTTAAAAGAAACGACAATCAATCAAACACGTGTTAGCTCATTTCCAAAAAGGTATAGCATGACCCGATGCGACGAATAAAACTAGAATTACGCGCTCTCAGCGCCAACTAACGAAAATACCGCAAGACTTTTGACAACCTAATATTATATATAAATAAGCCAAGAACAAACAGTAAAACTTATAAATTTGCTGAAATTCTTAATTAAATAAATAGAACAACCGGAAATCAGTAAAATTGTAATATGATACCATTTCCTTTGCTATTGCAAAAATCAACTTAAATGATACAAAACAAAATCACTTTGCTAACAATATTTCCGAAAATCTGTATAAACTATTAAGTTCTGAGGTTATTTTCTTAGTCAGCATTTAAGTAAATGTGATGTATAGTATAAGCTTTACTGGATATGTTTGAATTTTTAAATATGTCATCTAACCATGGCATTGCAAGGTAACAATGTAACAATATTTAAAATGCAAGACAAAGTGGAAGCTGCAAGAAAAAAGCTTATAATGTGGTTACAACGCGGGGAGACAGGGAACTTTTAAGCATTTAGTAATTTATGTGAAATACAAAAAGAGTACAACATTACTGCATTGCCTCAAGACATCTTAACTCAATTTAAAGAACATTTATTAGAGCTGGAGAGGAATCTTCAAGAATATTTTCCTCCAATCGATGGCAACAAATAAATAAGAAACCCATCTACATTCAAGTTAGAGTCCGAAGCAAATTTGCAAGATTCAGATGTCGATTCGTTGATCAACTGATACAGCACTCAAGGATACATTTGACACAAGACCATTGCTTGATTTTTGGTTATCTTGTCGTCAAGAATACACAATACTAGCTCATCAAGCAATGATTTTTTTAATGCCTTTTGTGACCACTTACAAATGTGAAGCTGGGTTTTCAACACTAGTTTACCTTAAAAATAAATATCGAAACAGACTGGAAGTGGAACCCGATCTCAGAATAAAACTTTCAGCAATTTCAGCAAACTTGAACTCTATAATTAAAAATACGCAACCAAAGATACCAAAGTATTATAATTTAATATTAATAAAACATTTCTCTAACTATTATTAAACGTGTATAAATTAATCTCATGTAACCGTCTTGAGTTTAATACTATTAAGTGGGTCACGAAAGGACAGAGTGAAAATTACCGGGTCATAGCAAAACTAAGTTTGGGAAGCACTGCCTTAGTACATTTAGTATAAGAAACATAATAATTGTTTCACAATGCCTTAACATTTTTATTATAAATATTTAATAATATGCAAAATATCAAACAGCTGGCTTAATGTTTTGAGGAGCCCCAGTACAGTCAGACATTTAAATAAAATAAAAAAATGGCATTCTAAGCATTTATTACGAAAAATATTCTCTTAGATTACTTGAAATACTAATACTAACATAAAACTGTTTTTTGTATTGAAATGAGACATTCGTTGACGTGATAACAATCTTGCCCTTATGAAACCATCCCGCTTATTTTCCCCACAAACTGCACTCGATCCTTCTTTTTTCAACTTGATGCAGCGCTCCGCAACTTGGGTGTGGCATAGATATTATGTAATATCCTGACATGTACCAAGACTTGGGTGTGGCATAGATAATATGTAATATCCTGACATGTACCAAGAACGGTTGAAAACGTCTTTCGAGATTTCATCAAACATATTTAGAGTTAAAGATGGATCTGTTATGTCAGAGTCTTGCCACATAATAATCTCAGTGTAATCTTTGGCAAGTTGAATGTAAGCACTTTAAACATTCAAAGTCTTTGAGCTTTGAGCTCCTATAGTTTTTCCGTCTAAAGGTAATAAAAGATGACGTAGTGGTAACTCATTTGAATGCGGATGACAGGTAATCCACTATTATGGCCTGTTGAATTCCTCCTCCATCAGACGAATAACACCCCCTTTGAAACCTGTATCCCCTACAGTTCCAACGCACCCAACAAAGCTAATTCACTCGTATTTACCGACTTAGATTTCAAACATAATAATATAGTGTCTTTTATATTTTTAGCAGTCGCCGACTCACAGGTGACATGGCCAAAATATTTGCTTCCTGGTTCCGATGTTCTTTCTTATTCTTCACAGTTGAAATTATATTGACACCGCCTATCATCATTTTTCTGGTTAATCTTTGGTCGAGTACGAAACTTACTTCTTCCTTGGCAACACGACACCCTTTTAAACAGCAATAATTCCTGATATCGTTGCAGCTGCAGATAATAATATATGGGACTCTCTTATGAATGTTCTAATCTTTTCTTGGTATTTTATGTTAGTTTGACGGCCTTGATATGGTTTCATTAAGCTCCTGTATTAGTCGAGGTAAGAACGAATCAATTGTAAAACTCTTTGTACACTTACAGTTGGCAGTGAATATCTTTTAGGTAAGTGAGAAACGGGTAACTTCTCCGGCATACCAGAGACAGGACACCTCGTCGTTTGTCGTGCTTTAACTTGAGACATATTTCTACAACCAAGACAAGTAATAAGTACTAATTACAGTTATAACCTAAGCTACAAGCATCAAATATACATGAAAAGTACTATTTACAGTAAATATTCCGATTTCAGCTGTAAAATTTGATGTAACAAATAAATAAAAGGCGAAAAAGTGAACTGCTGTAAGCGTTCGACTAAGGAATATAGGTATTAACTTAGGTTTTTTTTAAATCAAACCACTTTATTTGATTACAATCTCAAGACTGTACAGAATTAACAGATCATAGTCAGTTGCTTACTTAAATCTACCGTTATTTGGATATTGTCGGCCTGGGATTGCGGAAAGTGAGTGCATGGGAAAATTAGCATAACAAACACATATAGAATGGGGGAAGTTTGGGAGTGTGGAATTAGGAATGTGAAATTAAAGTGTGGAACTTAGCTATGTTATTATAATATGGTTAGATAATGATATAAGTATATGTTTTAAGATCATTAATTTCTATCTTACTCTAACTTAGCATCGCTTAGAACATCAAATCAGGTTTATAAAATGTTTGCGAATTTATGAGTATTTGGCATAAATTTTAAAAACTTCGAGTCGATGGGGGCACCTCTAAACATAGCATGAGATTACTGATTTTTCTTGTGTTTAAGATTTATCAAAAACAGCAACTTTACGAGTATACAGGTATACCGAAACAGAAATCAAAAATTAATAAAATCGCTCCACCCTAATATAATACATTGCATATGTATGTATTTAGCTACGCAGTTTGAAAGAATCTTTTTCATTGAAACGTACCGTGTAATGTCTACATGCACGTAAAGGAAGCTTTTGTAGACTCACCTTCACCCATCATGGCGTACACACGAAAAAATGTAAGATGCCGTAACAACAGCCATTGACATTGACAAGCAACTACATTGACAGAAAAATTTGGCCTTTGATGAGTATAATGTTACAAGCAGGACAATTTGCAGTAAGGAATTAGATAATTTCGTTTGTGGGGAATATGTTGGTAAGAAAGTTCGAAAAAAATTTACATATACTTCAACCTAATTACAAGGAAGTTTCGGGATAAAATTCAATGAGATTGCATAGGATTAGACTCCGAAAGAGATGTACTTAAAATGTTGTTCGCAAATCAAGAAACATAAAAAAACGAATATTTGCTTATCCAATGATTGAGCGTTAACCAAAAAGCATGAGAAATATTTTGAAAAATCAGAAGAATCAGATAATAGAAATCCTAATGTTTTCACTCAATCAAAGTTAAACGACTTGGTTCGAAACGCAAGAAGTTTCGGAACTATTAGCATCAAGATTGAAAGAGAAAAATTGTCTAGCTCCAGAAGCTCCTATAAGTTTCTATCGTAACCGAGATGTTAAATTCAGGAAATATTTCATTGATGTCAACAATTTAGTAAACTGCGATTTTGAAGAACGTATAAATGTCATATTCCCTATGAAGTTAATGACTGTAGCCCCTTATGTTGAGTCTTCAACTCGAAATTTAAAAGAAGGCTTGGTATACAATGGCAACCAATATGGTTTTTGGCTAGTTGCTCATTCCGAGGTATTAAACAGGAACATTAAAACTTAAAATCCTTACTCGAAAACTAGAAAATGATGAACACAAGTGGCAATTGTAAGGTGATTTAAAGATAACAACTTTTTTATTAATTCAACAAAGCGGCTTTACAAAATACCCAAGCCTTTTATGTGAATGGGATAGCCAAGCCCGCGGCAAGCAAAACGTACAAAAATTTGAGATCATTCTTTATCATTCCCTCTTTTAGAGGGAACGGGGTCGTTTCTTTTCTTATTTTGGATGACATGGAGGGTAGGGGGTCTAGATGATGGTTACTGCTCAGGATTTCGAAATGCTTTTGAAACTTGAACTTGATCGACTTTACGCCTAAATATAAGATTACGGAATTCTTCCAAATGCATTGCCGTTATGCCGTCATGTTAAAAGTTTCAACTATTGGGTAAAACTGACCACAGATTGCTGAAGCCAGTGGTAATCATGACGGTTGCAGGAGGGCCAGACGAAAATCCGCGCTATCATAGGGGTCTACTATACAACACTAATGTAAACATAAATATAATATACTATTAAACATGTTTACATAAGTAGGAGGGAAGGGAGTAGAATTTTGCTTATTTTTGCTGAAAAGGATATGGCGGAAAAGGATATGGCGGAGGTAAAAAGTTGTAATAAATCTGCTTACGTGATACTTGCGCTACCCGTAATAAGCGATCTCGAAAACCCCTAAGTAACAAAATAAAGGCGAATCCGATAAATGTTTAATTTTTCGTTCGGCGTATTGGAGTATCAAACCTCAGATTCGTAAGCAGCGACCTCAAAAAACAGTAACAAGTTCAAATTCATCTATATTTAAAAAAGATTAAAAAGTTGTGTTTTCCATCAAAATCGTCCATGCTCTTTAAGGGTTTGGAAACAATCAGGACGTGTTGGGGCAAAACGGACTTCGGATTCGAGACCAGCGACTATTTTAGGGTCCTGTGGTATTAATATTGCAATTGAATGTATAGTAAATTAATTTTTAATAATTTTAACATAAATTACCAAAATATGTCCATATTTCTACATATTCAATATCATTAGAAGTTGCTCGTGATGTGTTATGCAATATGCAACAAGCAACTAACTATTTTGATATTACAATAGGACTGCTTTTATCTTGAATATTTATTGTAAATTTTTTCAAAACGTTTTTTATAAATCAAGACCATCTTCAGGCCTCACGCAAATGACGGAAGTTTCAAGCTTAGTCTTTAAATAGTCCAATTTTCGTGAATAATATCTAAATGGTGTGATAAAAGTGATGAGTAATTGATAAGCAGAATAATTTGCTAATCATCGAGAAGATGAAAAAAGTGAATATTCTTGAGTGAAGAAAGCACTAGTACGAAGCATGAAGAAGTTATGTAGACTACCAAAATGTTCTGCCTCTACATGTCGAATCCTTAATTTTTCATTCCGTACAACTTATGCCTTTATGGAAAAGAATTGAGGATTTTTAAAACATAAGCTAGCAACAGGTACTTCAGTTTCAATTCGGTACCATCAATTGAAGTGCGGTCTCTAAGTGTACGTTGTTTAAGGATTTCTTGTGTTTCATTTGCATAAGGCCAATCAATACAAAATAAGCAAGAGAGTTGTTTCAAATTGGCGCATTTTCACCAGATAAAGTTACAAAGTTATTGCTGGCAATTTGAAGCAGCTGATGGTTCTGTCTTTAATCAAGGACAATAGCAACGTAAACTGATCTCTGAACAATATATGTACAGTATATTTATATTTATTCTAATAATTTGAGCACATAAAATAATTGCAAGTTCTTTATTTAATTCATCTAAAATGGTCGAATAGATTGGCCTTCTAAAAAGTTCAAATGTTTTTCTTAAGTTTAATAAGTATGTAGGCATTTAAAAACAAATTCCTTTGACTAAGATCAATGTCCTTAACCCATTTCCTTCCTTATTGCGTATACGCAGCGTCTTCTTTTCAAAAAATTCTATTTGCTGTGATCATATTTTTTGATATTTTTTATTTGAGTATAATCAATAGAGAGGCTTTTATTTAGTCTTGAAAATTTTATATTAATTGAATCATAATTTTCCGGCTCCTAGGAATGACGTGAGGTCTTTAACAGAAATTAATTAATTAAAATTTTTCTAGACTCTCTGTAAACGTATTGGGTTGTTAACTAAGTAATTTCGTTTGATTTTAATGAAATTTTAATAAAATGTTTTTTATTCTGCAAACATTTTTATGAAACTATATACTCTTCATTACTTTTTGCCATCTTTCGTTGAAGAGATTGATTCAATACTCAGAAAATGTTTGATTTTTGCAGAGGAACCAATATGCCAATTTTCAAAATTAATCTTAGAGATTTCATGCGCTGGTGAGCGGTCGCGTAAGACAAGTTTAGTCATTCAGTAATCTCTCAGTTTGTTATTCGACGATATGTATCGGCCAACTACTTCATTATATTCACAACGGCTTCAAAAGTGCTTCCACGACGTGGTGTATCCTCAAGTTCGAAATTGCCGAAACGAAATGTTTCAAACCATTGACGTTTAGTCAACACATCATATGTTTATATATACAAGGGTCAGTGAGTGTTTTGTATTGGGTTTTATGTACAGAGGAGTGATTTGCAGCTTAGTTCTAAATCTTTATAAGTTTCCGATTAATGCATATATGGGCGTGGGAATATTCCGAAAATAGCAACCTTTCTTCTGTGCCAAGAAACACGTGTACTACGTTTCATCCAGATACCTGAACTTTTAGTCAAGTTATTGCTTGCACGAACGACCTGACAGGCAGTCACCCGGAATTCCAAATAAATAGTCCAGGTTGACCTTCCACCTTAAAAAAAGTGATTTTAGGTATAATATACGTAGTTTATATCT
>JBAWJQ010003162.1:0-32217 GCA_037783105.1 Bactrocera zonata | reverse complement strand
CCATATGATATATTAGCACTGGTTCGCATATAAGTTAACACAATATTTTATGAACTTCTTCATAAATTCCATTCCCACATTATATGCTAGAAACATACAAACCGTTTGCATACTTTGGAGTCCTATTACAACCAAAGTGCAACTGCGCTAAACGCGCATCCGCTAAATTCTTAAGTGAGCGAAACACGCGCAAACCCTTTTAGCTGACCAAGCATCTTTGGTCACGTAGGCCGGCTCAAGCATAGGTTAGCTTATAAACTTTAAAGTTAAGTTTTTCAGTTTTGTAATAAAGCTCAACAAAGCACATAGTGCTGCTTATAAAAACGCATAGTTTTATTTTTTATGTGGCGCCCGAGCAGGGACCGTGAGGAAAAATAATAATATTTTTTATACTCGCGGACTAAACCTAAATAACATTTCGTACTCGGCCCCTTAGTACCTTTCGGAAAAAGGACGGGCAGTATCAACCCAGCCGAACGAAAAGCATAAGTTAATACAAATACATTGAACAAAAAGTGCGTGACGGGGAAATTTAGAATAAATTAAACAAGTGTAAAATAATACAACTATAAAAGAAAAGATTAATCAAATACAACCAATACAACAAATACAACTCCTAGAAGAAAGATTTAAGTTAATTCATCAAATACAACAAATACAACTACAAGAGGAAAGATTTAAGTTAATTCATCAAATACAATCAATACAACAAATACAACTACAAGAAGAAAGATTTAAATTAATTCATCAAATACAACCAATACAACAAATACAACTACTAGAGGAAAGATTTAAACTAATCCAGCAAATACAACAAATACAACTACAAGAGGAAAGATTTAAATTAATTCATCAAATAGAACCAATACAACAAATACCACTACAAGAGGAGAAATCTAAATTAATCACACAAAGGAGGAAACACTATCAACACAGGAAAATGCAAATGATATTTATGTAAGTTTGATATTAAGATTATTAGTAAGTAAGGTTATGTGAAAGGAAATAATTATTGTTATAACAAAAGAAAAGTTAACACTGTAAAAAAAAAAAAAAAAAAAAAAAAAAAAAAAAAATTTTTTTTTTAAATAATCAGAAACAAGTGAACAAAATGAGTCAGGAAGAACAGATAGCATCGACATTGTCGAGATTAAATCTGCACTCATCCAGCACTAACGTTTCCCCTCCTAACATCCCTTCCACTTTCACTCCTAATCAAAAAAGAGAACTCGTTTCGTTAATATCGGAAACAGTTTCGACCATATTACACCCACAAATCGAAGAAGAAGTTGAACATCCTGTAGATTTTAGCATTAACGTGGACGCATCCGAAAGAGTTCCAGATGTGGTAAAATGTTTAAGAGAATTTTCGGGTAAAAACGGAGAATTCAGTTCATGGCGGAAATCGGTAGATAGAATATTATTAATGTACGGACAGAATAAGAACACCCCAAAATATTTTGCTATCCTGCATACAATAAGACACAAGATAGTTGGCGAAGCCGACACGGCCCTTGAGTCTTACCGCACCCCATTAAATTGGGGTAAGATAAAAAAATGTCTGATGTTACATTACTCAGACAAGAGAGACGTTAGCACGTTGGAATATCAAATGACAACACTTGCACAACGGGGTAGCACTGTTGAAGAATTTTATCAACAAGTCTATCAATATCTCTCGCTTATCCTAGACAAAATCGATTGCCTGGAGTTAGGTGAAGAAGCTTTGTATGCCATGACAACGACATATAGAGAAAAGGCCCTCGACACATTTATAAGAGGTCTGAACGGTAACTTACCCAGTCTGTTAAGTGTAAAGGAACCAACCAGTTTACCACAGGCTCTCAATATGTGTCTCAAATTAGGCAACATGAATTACAGGACGAACCATACAAATAGTATCAGTCGCTTGCCGACCAATACCAAACCTATTAGCCACAATCAACCCATTAGCCACAATCAACCAAGGTCATACTCATTCAAACCCCAAGTAAGACCCTTTTACCCAGAACTTACAAATGTTCACAACCAATCCCTTAGACCAAATTCGTATCAACAGTACGGACAAAACCGACACTACGTCACAGTGCAACCAAACTTTAGACCACCTCTTCCTCCAAAACCTCCTACACCAATGGAAGTTGATCGCTCTGTTCAAACGAAGCAAATAAATTATCAGAATAGGCCTCAGTATCAACAAAATCAAACATTTTATAATAGGCAGCAAACATTCAGTAACAAACCACAAGCATTTAGTAATGGACCAGCGCAGGCTAATAATAATCAAGCTAGTAAGAGACCACCATCACAGATAATACAGACTCCTAATAAAATGCAACGGATCTACAATACTGAAGTTACAGAAACTGACCCAATAGAATACAATAATGTAATATTAGAATATCCTGAAGGGTACTACGAGTCTTCACAGGACTACCAACCCGAATACAACGAAGAACAAGAAGAGATTGAAGCAACCCCTAGTGACAATATCAATTTTTTAGACTAAACTCCTCATTGCCATACTATCGTTTCAAAATGAAAAATGGCAATGAACTAAAATTTTTATTAGATACCGGATCGAACAAAAATTATATTAGTCCAACTTATATTAGGAACCCCATTCCGAACAAACCCTTCATTGCAAATTCTGTTGGTGGACCCGTCAAAATTACTCATCATGCTAATATCAGTGTTTTCGGTGATGAAATAGGTAAATTAAAATTTCACATTTTGCCCAAGTTAAGAACCTTTGATGCCATAATAGGTAACGATACAATGAAAAGTTTAAACGCAGTAATTTTTACTAAGGAGAACTATTTTACATTACTCAATAAATATGAATACCCCATCCACCAGTTAGCAATTAACTCTATTGCACACACTACATTAAGGCTAAATCATTTGAGTCCCGAAGATAACGAAAGATTAAAACAACTCTTTAACTCTTGCCCAACATTATTCGCTGAACCAGATAAAAAATTAACATATGTCACGAACGTTAAAGCCGAAATTAGGACTAAAAGCGATAGACCAATATATTCCAAAACTTACCCCTATCCAATGCCTTTAAAAAAAGAAATAGACAAACAAATTGAGGAATTACTTAAAGATGGCATTATTCGACCATCGAAATCTCCCTACAATTCTCCGGTATGGGTCGTACCGAAGAAAGAAGACGCCTCAGGATTAAAAAATTTCGTATGGTTATCGACTATCGTAAATTGAACGAGGATACCATACCAGATAAATATCCCATTCCAGATATTACCACTATTCTAACTAATCTAGGATCAAATAAGTATTTTTCTACAATTGACCTTAAGAGTGGATTCCATCAGATTGCTCTCAACGAAGCAGATATTGAGAAGACCGCCTTCTCTATTGCCAATGGGAAATTCGAATTTACTCGACTTCCATTCGGCTTAAGAAATGCGCCTGCCATTTTCCAACGCACTTTGGATGATGTGCTACGGAAACACATCGGCGTTCGGTGCTACGTTTATGTTGATGACATAATTATCTTTAGCAAAAGTAAAGAAGACCATTTTAGAAATCTTGCAATTATATTTGACACTCTCGAAAAAGCGCATTTAAAGGTACAGTTCGATAAATGTGAATTTATCAAAAAGGAAATCGAGTTCCTCGGTATAATAGTTGGCCAAAATGGAATTCGCACTACACAAAAAAAGATAGAAGCTATAATAAATTTTCCACGGCCCAAAACTGTCCATGATTTACGCTCCTTTTAGGAATGACCGGACATTATCGCAGATTTATAAAGGCGTACGCACAAATTGCAAAACCCCTGACTGAAATACTGAGAGGAGAGCTTGGAAGAGTTTCCAAGAATCAGTCTAAAAGGACACTTTTAAATCTAACAGCACAACAAATAGAAGCTTTTAAAGACCTGAAAAATTGCTTGACATCAGACGATGTTATACTTCACTATCCAGATTTCGAAAAAGCTTTTGAGCTTACCACGGATGCTTCAAATTACGCTCTAGGAGCCGTACTCTCCCAAGACGGTAGGCCAATATCCTTTCTGTCAAGAACTCTAAGCAGAGCAGAGGAAACTTTTGCCGCCAATGAAAAAGAAATGTTGGCAATAATTTGGGCACTACAGTCCCTGAAATGCTTCCTATACGGATCAAAAAAGGTTAAGATTTACACTGATCACCAACCATTGACCTTTGCTCTTAGCAACAAAAATACTAATGCAAAAATGAAGAGGTGGAAGGCACAATTGGAAGAATATAACCACGAAATCATTTATAAACCAGGCAACACAAACATCGTCGCAGACCTACTCTCACGACCACCAATCGCTAACTTAAATTCAATGACTGTCCACAGTAG
Source organism: Bactrocera zonata (assembly GCA_037783105.1). Taxonomy (NCBI): domain Eukaryota; kingdom Metazoa; phylum Arthropoda; class Insecta; order Diptera; family Tephritidae; genus Bactrocera; species Bactrocera zonata. The sequence goes on along the minus strand of JBAWJQ010003162.1, from coordinate 27,858 downwards.
TGACAGCTCTTCCGAAAATTTAATTTCTTCAGTAGAAATACCCATTAACGTTTTCAAAAACCAAATTTTCATATCAGAAGATTCCAAAAATTCATACAAGTTCGAAATAGTTTTCCCTACGTACCATAGGCACTTAATAACTGAGACAACCTACAATGAAGAATCGCTAAAATCGCTTTTAAAGAAATATCTTAATCCATCGGTAATCAATGGTATAAAAACCACAGAGCCCATTATGCTAAAAATCCAATCAATCTACCCTCTACATTTCGCAAATTACAAAATTCGTTTCACACAAATAGTAGTTGAAGATATTACTCAGACCGAGGCCCAAGATAAAATAATAATCGAGGAACATAATCGTGCTCACAGAAACGAAAAAGAAAATAAGCTACAGATTTTGGAAAAATATTATTTCCCGCTATGTCGAAAAAAATAAAAAAAATAACAAAATTATGCAAAGTTTGTAAAGAAAATAAGTATGATCGCCACCCAAACAATGTAAAATTAGGAGCTACACCCTTACCAGAATATTCAGGTCATACTATTCACATAGACATTTTCTCAACAGACAAACATAAAGTACTGACTTCTATTGACAAGTTTTCCAAATTAGCCATTATAAAGAAAATAGACGGGAAAAGTATAGACAGTATAAAAAAACCCTTAAGAGAGATAATATTTTATTTTGGAATTCCCAAGGCTATAGTTTTCGATAACGAAAGGACATTTAATTCTCAACCAATAAAATTCATGTTAGAAAATGAATTCAATATAAAAATATTCACTGCACCACCCTATAAAAGCGAGGTGAATGGACAAATAGAACGGTTCCATTCAACAATATCAGAAATTATGAGATGCTTAAAACAGGAACACTCTGATAAAAATTTCGACGAATTAATGGAATGGTCTGTAAACGAATACAACCATTCTGTTCATTCTGTTACAGGAAAAAACCCGTTGACATATTCTTCGGTAGACCTACCTCAAATGCCACTAACAGAGAAGAAACTATGAAAAAGGTTCTGGAAAAATTAAAAGAGAAACAGGAAAAGGACCTGCAATATCATAACAAATATAGAAAGGAAACTATTGACTATAGAACAGGAGACAAAATTTTTGTTAAACAGAATAAAAGATTAGGAACAAAACTTTCAAAAAGGTACAAAGAGGAAATAGTTAAGGAAAACAGACATTCCACGGTAAAAACAGAATCAGGCAAAATAGTTCACAAGGACCGCATACGAAACTAACTCAGAACATTTTTATTATTTTTAGATCTCTCTTTTTCCTGAACTTTATTTTAAGCGATGGTTCGGTTGAGGTGTTAGATTACACTCAGTCAGAAATCGTAATGATGGAGGAAGGAATTGGCAAAATTCAAACAGGAACATACCGGATTATCCACATGACAAACATAACAGAATACTCTACAATATTACGGGAACTGAACAGAAACTTCATACGAAACATTCCAGCTAACAACCCTCTTTACCCATTTATAACAGACGAAATCAGTAATATCAACATAACAATTAATAACATTTTACCTAAATACAAAAATAAAAGATCACTAGACTACATAGGATCAGCCTGGAAATGGATAGCTGGCAACCCTGACCATGACGATTTAATAGCCATCAACAGCAAATTTAAAGAAATAATCGAGAATAACAACCAACAATTAATAATCAACAAAAACATTTTAGAAAGAATAAACAATATAACAGAAATTAGCAACTCAATAATAAAGTCTCTAGGAAGTAGTAACGAACTTCAAACCGCCCTAATACTTCAATATAAATTTAAAATTGACATAATCAAAGATGAGTTAGAAAATATTAAAAGAGCAATTCATTTAACTAAAGCGAACATTATTAACTCAGTTATTATTAACAATCAAGAAGCTCATAGAATAAATAAAATTTTTGTCGAAGAGAATCTGCAATTTGGTTCGTTAGAAGAATCTCTGAATTTTGCAGATGTTCAAATTGCTGTAAAACAAAACTTACTAATTTATATGATAAAAATACCGAAAACCGGTAAAGAAATTTGCAAATCTATTATAATTAAGCCTTTAAGTAAAAACGAAACTATTTTAAAGATAAATTTTGAAAAAATACTGAAATGTAATGAAGAATATTATGGTATAGAAAAAGATTGTAAAATAATAAATGAAATACAAATTTGCAAACAAACCCAAATTGTTAATTTGGAAAACGAAAATTGTATAAAAAATTTAATAAGGAATAAACCATATAAGTGCACCGTAACAAATACGGAACATGTTAAAAATATTGTAGAAATAAATAATGGATTAATACTTTTAAATAATTTCGAAGGAAATATTACTACAAATAATAATACTAGAAAATTAAGAGGATCATATTTGATAAGAATCTTTAATGAAACTATAAGAATAAATAACATGAATTTTACAACTTTAGAACAACATAGCTTGAGACCACTGCCTGCTTTAATCCAACATTCAAACTCAAATTCAGAGTTCGAGGAAGTTCTATCCTTAAAACTTATGAAAGAGCTTAATATAAAAAACATTAAAAAAATAAGTTCTCTGAATCTTTTAGTGAAATCCAGTTTATTCACTCATTTTGGGCTATTAGCCCTAGTACTTACCATAATTGCAATTTTCAGATGCAAAAGCGCGTAAAGCCTGAAATAATTATTAGCAAACCGGAATCATTTCAAATGCCAGTAATTAAAAGGCCGCAGCATAGAAGTCTTAACGACATCCCATTTTTTTAATTAATCAAGCGGGGACGCTTGATATTTCGGAGGGAGGAGTTAACACAATATTTTATGAACTTCTTCATAAATTCCATTCCCACATTATATGCTAGAAACATACAAACCGTTTGCATACTTTGGAGTCCTATTACAACCAAAGTGCAACTGCGCTAAACGCGCATCCGCTAAATTCTTAAGTGAGCGAAACACGCGCAAACCCTTTTAGCTGACCAAGCATCTTTGGTCACGTAGGCCGGCTCAAGCATAGGTTAGCTTATAAACTTTAAAGTTAAGTTTTTCAGTTTTGTAATAAAGCTCAACAAAGCACATAGTGCTGCTTATAAAAACGCATAGTTTTATTTTTTATGTTATATACAGACGGACAAATGGAGAGATGAATAGATATGGCTTAATCGACTTATTATGGTTTCTCCAACATTTTTTCCTGATTATTTCAAACTTCGTTGCAAACTTAATAACCCTGTTCAGGGTATAAAAATGCCTGCATTTACATTTGCATTGCTTGCAACCAGTTCATAAATTATAATGAATAATTCCAAAACAAATAAGCAAACATAAAGCGCCTACCTTCCACCAAATGCTGACGAGTTCATCTCATTTCAAAATAACAGTATTCAACCCTTCGCGCATCGACGAACTCCGGGAACGCTGCGTTGCCTTTCTTGCCTACCAACTATATATAACTGTGTGCCTGTGTGTAGGTAGTTCATTTTAAGAAAATTACTTTGCACATTTCAGCTATTCATCATTTCGTATAATAACTTCAACAAAAGCAACAGCCGCATATGCCATTAAACGGACGGCTGCCGACTTCGGCGTTGGTTGCGGCTGTGGCGCGTGGAGACGGCGCTGGCGATGGCTGGGACTGTGGATGCTGCCCCCTACTGCGCTTGCCGTTGCTGACGCCACAATGCTAACTACCGCCATCCGCTATTATGTAAATGAAAATGTTGCAACATCATGCGCCACAATTACAGTTCAATTCCAGCCGACAAACCGACAATGGATGTGAGAATACTAAGAGCTTTGCGTGACGCCTTCTCACGCTATTTGTGAGCTATTCAAGCTGAGACCGTACCAGCAGCCGCCTTGCGCCACAACGTCATTATTTTTCTGATGTGGCGCCCCCACCAAGCCAGCGCAAGCAGCCGCCCCAGTTGGCGGTGACCTTAGCTTTGTTTGAGTTGCGGGCTGCTGGTGGTCGTGGTGGCGACTGTTGAAATAAATGAAATGTGGCTGGCATTGTCCATCAGCGGCGCCTACGGCAGCACAGCGCAAAGAGCAGCATCAGCAGCTTGTTGCCACTTCCTACACTCCGCTGACAGCCGTCGAGCCTTTTTCCGTCGTTTTGGCTTTTACACTGCCGGTTGTCGGCTTATGGTGGCTGGACAATAGTAGCAGCAATTGTTGGAGCGCCGCGGTCGCGCGGTTTAGACAAATAAATCAGCAGGCAGTGCTGCCATGATGCACATACACACACGTACATAGCTTGCCACAGGCGCAGTGCAATTTCACTATTCAAATAGCATTTATGCAAATGTACTCCTAACAACGGCTAACTGCTGCAAAAACAAAAGCTGCTGCAACAGCAATTGCAACACAAACAACAAGTGATGTGTAGCGAACTACTGTGCACGTATGTGGCAAGTAGCAAGTTGCAGAGCAGATAGATGCACAACTTCATTTTGTGTGGCAGCTAATGTTGTTGCTGTTGTCGGCGCGGCTCCTCTTGCCGCTGCGAAAGGAGTGACAGGCATTGCGTCGGTCGGCCTTTGGACGAGCAGTGTGGCATGCACCAGCTGGCAGCTGAATAGACACAACGCAAGTGATTGACTGAATGAAGTGAGGCGCGAGCAAAGTTGCAGACGTCGTCGGGTGATTGCAGCAAATGGTGGAATGAACGAACGCATAGCGGCAAGTGGCAGAGGAAGCGCGACGCATGGCTGGCGGAGTGACGTAAGAGTTGCAACGATACGTGTCTGCGTTGCGGTTGCGGGAAGCTGAGACTGCGGTTGTGGCTGAGGCAAGTTGCAAGTAGGAAGTGGCGCACGAACGAGAGATAGGCACGGAGCAGATTAGAAAGCAAACGCAATGCAAGCGAGCTGGTGTGGCATGAAGGGGTATGATGCATTGCAGGCAATTGTGGCACCAGGCAAATATGCGAAAAGTTTTCATTTACTGCAACAGTTCGTGATGGGAGTATCTGACAATGCACACGCAGCGCCCATTTTGCAGAGTCTCAGCGCTTGCAGACTCTTGCACTTTTCCACTTTCGCCAATTCGGCGGGCTCTGCAGTTGTCAGCTGTGGCTTATCCACGCGTTGGAATAAGCTTGCGAGTGATTTGCGGCCTACACTGGCAGTGTAGCACGCATTGTGGCAATTGAGACGGCAGACTTGAGCTGGGGATTTGGCGGTTGTGACATATACCCCCTGCAATGCTTCAGTTGGTAGACGGCTTTGAAAACCGCCATTTGATAAATCGCCTTTGATCATCGATGACTTAATAACAACAGACGCTGTAATGAAAATAGCAGCCTTGCAGTGGAGCCGATGGAAGGAAATGGAAAGTTTTGAATGTGGTGAACGAAAGCGACTTGCCTTGAAAACTTGGCGTTCATTTTCAGTGAGGCTTTTTTACGTTTAGATTATAGACGGTTTGGGATGAGCATCGCTTAAGACTTTAATTTCTACTACTATTAGTAAGGAAAGTCACTCTTACAGCTGGCCTTACAGCTTCGTTATCTTTGGTCTGCTTCTGAAAACTATCCGGAGAATTAAGGTCTGGTGACAGACTTGAAGAAATAAATCTGCGACATGCGATTGAAGAGCAGACAAAAAAACGAACAAGTCAGATAATTTTGCTTTCCATGTTCTATATAAATATAAAGCTATAGAAATAGAAGGAATTACATCTTCTTCGCCCCAATAGTTCTTCCCTATCGCTGTTTGGCGCCAATTGAGGATTCCAAGTGTAGCTAGGTCCTTCTCCACCTGGTCTTTCCAACGGAGTGAATTTCTTCCTCTGCTTTTCACGGCTGGTACTGCATCAAACACTCTCAGAGCTGGAGTGTTTTCATCCGTTCGTACGACGTGACTTAGCCAGCGTAGCCGCTGTCTCTTGATTTGCTGAACAATGTCAATGCCGTCGTAATTCCGACGCGTATGGTTTCATAAACAAATGTCATGAGATCTTTCAAGCTGTTTTCCAATTGGCAGATATCTATACATTAGCAGATACCTATCCAACAATTCTCAGTATCCTGCTGGCGCCTACAGCTCAAAGTTTTTACCCTTCACGGGTATTGCTTTTCCAATTTCTGTAACTCCGTGTTGCTTTGTGACTTTGTATCACAGGAATCACTTTGCAAAGCGCGAGTATGTTGGTCTGAATGTGTGTACATAGTGATTGGTAAAAATGCATAGATCATCCCATCAGACATTGGCGAAGTAGAACAGGAGTGGCAGCATTTTGCATTCATATATTGACGTGAGGTGTGTCTGTTTGGATTTGAATTTATGAGTGTACGCTTGTAGCATTTGAACCTGGTAGTAAAAATTTGTGATGTGGTTCAAAGATGTCTTCGTAAATTTTTCACATAATAATTCCTCTTAGTTGTTTTAAGGGCTTATATCCACTTCTTCAGGTAACGATCCAAGAAATAAAAGTTTTGACAATAATTTCGATTTTTTATTTTAGAAGCCGCCGCCTTGGCAAAAATCAACACGATGTATTCATTTATGTTATAACAATTGGTTTTGGATTTAAAATAGTTTGAAGCATAAAGATCTTGTTCATCGCCAGACATCAGTTTTCGGAGGTCCGCCTGGAAATTAGCACGGATATCCATACCGAAATTAAGAAATGAATCGTCGATTCGTAAATTTGATTCATTCTTTCAGCTCTTTTATGGGTCTTTACTTTCCGGTCACATTTCTGCTAATATTTCATTTCGAAAAAGCTGCGCTTGATTGATATAGAATTTAACCTAGAAGTTCAAATTGAGTTAACAACTTTGCATAAACCAAAAAACGTGGAGACTTTAAGGGAGCCGCTTACGGTGGATAGATGTTTTCATTAAGTATATAGTAAAATAGGTGAGAGGTCATAAAAGGGTCGTGTTGCCAATAATTTCTGAAGATTTTGGACATGATATTTACGCGAAGCCTTGATATATTTTGACTCTCATATTTTCAAAAACATATTTGCTAGAGGGCTAATTACTATATTACATTCTAAGGCTGTTATTCTGAATGAAATTATATCCTCATTGGATCTTACTTTGCTAGAACAGCACTTTTTATAATATATAACCGACCTATAACTATCATCTCAGAGACAATGCCTTGAACTATTCGGAACATTTTTAATCCAATATCACAATCAATGAATTTGTTGGCAGAGTTTTTTTAATCTTCATGTACAGGTACATGTAGTAAATATCTTGTATATCTCTATGATCTATTTATATGTGATTTATAAAGACCTTAGCTTCGAGGTTGATTCATGACTAGATTTCAGGTTTGATTTTTGCGCCACAGTTTCATAACAAACAAAAAGACAAGCTATACAAAATTGATCTTAAACTTAAAAGGTATTTCAACTATCATGTCGACTAATCTTATCTAACCCAGATGAACGACCTAGATGCTATGGGAGTAATCGTCAATATAGCTAAACCTATTTCAGAATTTCCTTATAGAACTACCCAGTCATTTTTCGAACTAGTTTTGTAGTTAACAGCGTACCAGACAGTCATCTCATCCAATATACTCAGTAACTAGCTACATGTGGTCTTTAGGCTGAGAGCAGATTGAATAAATAAACGTTGATGTAGTCATAGATACACTTTCGTGGGTCCAAAGCAAAAGTTGCAAGTTGCAATTTTAGCATCGAGTACAGTAAGCGTGGAATAAGGCGTAGAGGCACGCCTGCCAATCGCATTGCTACACTTTGTTGCCAAATAAAAGTGAAAAGGGTGCTCGTTGGTGTAACTGAGTGCATGATTGTATGCATGCGTATGTATGTGAGCGTGCGCGCTACAGTTTTACGCGATTTACGCTGTAAGCCAAAGATTTCCAATTAAAACATTTTTTGCTTACTCCAAGCATTCATGCCGCCGCTGCACCGCTATTACCAACCTTTACCCAGCTCAATCAGCACTCGCCCTGCCTACCCACAGCGCCCCGCTCACTTCACCCCAAACTGTCTGTTTGCGCGCGTAAAATTAGGGTAAACGCATATGAGGGCGCACATCCGCGCCTGCCTGCGAGCGCGTTTCCTCCCCTTATTGAAGACGGAAGCGGCGTCGCCATCATCCTCTTAACCGTTCCGCATTTCATTGCATGCATTCGCGCATATATTTTTAAATTGATATAAAGTTGGGTAAGTGCGAGTGAGCTTGTGTGTGTGTGCGTGCTTAATGCCAAATGCGTTGGCGTATTTGCAGCAATATCTGCTTCCTGCGCGGGTATGTCTGTCCTTATACACATTAGGTTTGTTTTGTTCTACGTTATATGTATGTATGTATGTACACACATACATGTGTGCCGCTGACTGGCGTGCATGTATTGCTTGGCAATGCAATTATGAACTTTAATCGAAAAACTTTTTTCCCCATCATTCATTCAGTTTGCTTCATTTTGCTACGCCTGCGCTTGTGCGTGCGCCGCGAGCGTTGAGGTTGACTTTGCCGCTGACGCTGACTATCGCTTGCAAGATAACCACACATCATCCGGCTTGATTTCCGCCGCGCTTTCATTTCGTTTGACTTGCCATCCTTCCTGAATTCGCAATTGTGTTTGCGCGCAGCCAGCGGGTGGAGGGGTAGCGGGTTGGGGCAAATTTGCATTGTATGTGCAAAGTAGCTGAGTTAGCGCGCACTCACACACATGCACACAGGGAGCGTTCCTTCTTTCGCTCTGTGCGCGCGCTGTTTGATGAATTCTCGCAGTCAGTTTAGCAGCTACTTTTGACTGACTTCGGAATTAAAGGGCGCACGCACGCCCACTTTTGCGCGCATATCCACGTATATGTGTCTATGTGTGTGTTGGTTGAGCGCAAGGGATTTCCAGCGCGCTCTTGTTTCCTGGCTCACCCGCTCACCAGTTTGTATTTGTGTTTATGCAATGTGTGTATGTAAATGTGTGCTGGGTGCTGTGTGTGTTTGTGTGCGCGCTCAGCTAATTAACTTTGCATTAAATCACAACCGGAATTCATTGCAGTCTGCGCTGGCACCAAAGATTCCGTTTATTATTTTTTCTGCTTCTTTTGCGCGCCAGCGCACACACCCACACGCGCGCAAAGTGCAGCCGAAGTCACAACTGCATTTTCCCTTTCAACTTGCAACGCCGCGTCAGTCAAGCTCGTGAACTGCTAAAACTTCTGCAAACGGCGCAAGTTTCTCTTCATCTTTTATTTCGCTTTTTTGCATTTGTTGCTTTGTGTATTTCACCCTCTTAGCAATTATATTTTTATTTTCTTCATTTTAACTGTGCACACTTTCTTTTTCCGCTATGTTAGCCTGCATTGCTTTGCTGCTTTGAACATTGCAAGCTCCAATAATTTCAACATAAATGATAAATTACTCCTCCCGTCTGCGTTGCTGCTTAATTTGAGGAAAAAGAAATGCCAAGTTTTTCTTAAAGGAATTTTCCAAAGTATTTGCAATAATAATTTACCGTTAACTTATGCACCTACAAACATTTGGATGCCTTGCCTGCGCGCTCAAACTTATAATAAAGATATAAATTTATATTGGAAAATATATAACATCGTGTCGCCAGCGAAAATATTTTGCAAAGTAAGTGAGTTAACTTAAGCAAAATAAATAATTGGCGCTCAATTTTCCAATTGAATGGGAAACGTTTTGCGTTAAAATATTTAAAAGTGAAATTTAGGGTGCATATTTTTAATGTAACAGCGAACTTGGTAATCCTAGCTTCGGCTAAACTTAACTGACTGCAGAATCACTTAACAAATTCTTGTCGCGAAGACTTCGAACTCAAGTTAAGACAAGCAAATGAAGTTAATTTAAAATAGTTAAGCGATTGGCAACTCTATAACAAATCATGCTTACATTAAATCTTCCCGCAATAATTTCTAGAATACTCATGAAATTATTTGTAACAAATTTTATGGTATTTTTCATTGATTTACATGTTTTTGTTTTTACTAAACTTTATTTTGAGCGATTGCCTTTCTGAAATGCTCTTAACTCAATAAACATTTCGAAATTTCAGTATATGTTTAGTTTTGCGATTTTTCATTAGGTGGCAACCCGAAACTAATATATTATTAAAATTTATTTTGAAATTTTCACGAAAGACTACGAAATGATTTACAACTTTCACAAAGTTTTTAGTATTTTCCCCAGTTTTAATTTTGTTACGTAGGTGGTAACACTGCCTGAAATTTCAGCCAAATTAAGAGTTTTGAGAACACTTTGTAAGAGGTTTTTAAAACATATATATTTTATTAAACATTTTCTCACATTTGCCAAAAGGTGGCAACTCGGTCAGAAAATACATATTAAATTTCGCAAAATATTTTCGAAAAACTCTCCTAAACGTGTTAGTTTAACACATTCAACATTTTTACAAAATTTTTATTTATGCAAAAGGTGGCAACACTTAGTGAAAATTGTATGTGCACGATTTCTTGAAAAATTTATGACAATTTTTCCGAATTGTTCACAGTATGCATAGGATTTTTAGTATTTTAGTATTTAATTTCATTATATATGTACATATGTATGTACATAGGCGGCAACACTGCCTGAAATTTAAGCTAAATCAAATATCCCGATAACGCTTTGTTAGAGGTTTTTAAAACATATATATTTCATTACACATTTTCTAACATTTAATTCTCGTTTTGTTATGTATGTAGGTGACAACTCTACAATAAAATATTTTAAATTTCACAAAATTTTTTTTTTAAATCTTTCCTAAAAGTGTTGGTTTTGACATATTAACATTTTTACATAATTTTTATTTGTCCAACAGGTGGCAACCCTTGATAAAAATTGTAGGTGCACGACTTCCTGAAAATTGTTATGAAAGTTTCCGAATTGTTCTCATTATGCACGGTATTTAAATTTTGTTTAGATTTAATTGCGTTATATACATAGGTGGCAACACTCTAAAATTTTTTTAAATTAAAAATTTCTATAATATTTTATGAAAGATTTTTAACCTAAATATACATTTCATAACAAATTTTCTAACATTCAGTTTTAATTCTGTAATATGGCGAATTGAACTAAAGTATTTTAATTTTCACTAACTATTTCCAAAAAACACTTCTAAAAAGTGTTAGTTTTGACAAATTTAACATTATTACATAATTTTTATATTTCAAACAGGTGGCAACATTTAGTAAAAATTTCATAATCATAACTTCCGGAACATTTTTGAAAGTTTTCCAAATTGTTCAAATTATGCATAGTATGTTTAGCAATTTGTTTATATTTAATTTCGTTACTTAGGTGGCAACAATCTGAAATTTATTCTAAAGTAAAACTTCGTAACATTTTGTAAAAGATTTGTGAACCATGTATGTATATATTTTATTAAACATTTATAAATTTCAGTTTTAGTTTTTTAATAGGTGCAACTCAAAAGTAAAATATTTTATACTTACAAACTATTTTCAAAAACTTTCAAATTAGGTTAGTTTTGGCAAAAATGTTAGTGATACATTTAACATTCATAAATAATTTTAATTTTTCCAACAGGTATTCTTAGTGAAAATTTATTCAATATTACTTTTCTCGCGTATTGCTGGGAGTTTTTATGCTTTATTTTTAGTTTGTTTAAATGTAGTGGCAACTCTGTTTCAAGTTTTTGTATATGAAGATTACCAGTATGATGCTGACAATGTTTTTGTACCAAAAACACTTTGGATCTGAACAAAGCTAATACATGCATATATGTAGCACATCTCAAAACCGATTCGGGTTCCAGAATAAATTAAAGCTTTTAGCATCAATCTTATATGGCGAATTAAGCAACTTGGGTCATTTAAAAGCAATTTAAAATTCAATCCGAAGCGCAATTGCTCCAATTCATATTCTAATTTAATTTTTATGCAAACGGGTTTTAGGTGGGGTCAAACAATCTCTCAAAAAGATATTTTAACAATTACAATAACCGAGTTTGAATTTCAAACTATTTTTCTGGATGCTATCCTATGCTGGTAATTTCTTTGGTAATTAACTCTAAATCAAAGGAGGAGGTAGTAGACATCGTACTATTCTACCTTCATTATTACCGAGAGAAACTTTGCTTGTTGTGACAGCTTTAACTCAGCACGCATCCAGGGATCCTCCAACGCCATTGTTATGTGCATTTTATGCAAACACAAATCTCTTCAAAAGCTTTTCTCCGAAGCACACGTAATCTACAGACAGGCCATTGAACTTAAGGTATTTCTGTACAAGTATGTATGTTTGTATGTAAATTTCGCTTTCATTATTATTTATGCGAATATTTGTGGATGGAATTCCCTGAATATTTGTTTTGCAGCTGACCTTTGACCTCAAACGGCCTTTGTCTCTTGCAATGTTTTCCTTGGAATTTATTTTTAGTTGTTAAAAAAATGTTATTCCTCTGAATAATTACTAGTCTTACTATCAATTTCACGCTTATTGATTTCTGGTACGCCTTTAAGTGCCAGGGATCACCATAGCGACGGCAACAATAACAAATACACCTTTGTGGGACGATGGGCCTAAAACAAATATTATGCAAGACTAAAGAAAACAAACGCCCACAATAAAGAGGATAATGAGCATAACAAGAAAAATAAGACAAGGAAAATAAAATAAGGAAAGAAAAAGAAAAATTAGCCATGACAGCAGATAAACAATAGATAAATGAAAATGATGCCGGCAGAGCGGGAGTGGGAGCAGGAGCGGAAACGAAAACTCGTAGGCGTATTTGTTCGTAAACACGTTGAGCGCTGGAAGCTATGTGAGTGTATGTGTGTGTGAGTGCGGCATGCTTATAGCTCATTAAGTTATCAAAGTGTAATTAATCATTTTCGATTGTGAACTTTTGCGCCCCCGGGGCACCATTGGCATGCCTACAAGACACCGTTGTCGATTATGTGCGAATTTGCAGCTATCAATTTTAATTACCACACGCACACGCACACACTCACACTTACACAAACAAAGCAACACGAACATGCCTGAAACTAGGAGTTGATCGGCACTTCAATCTCGGCGGGCGGCTGAGGTCACGCCGGAATCTCTATGGGAAATCATCAGACTCAGCGGCAAGCAAACAAGAAAGTAAATAAGCAAATTTTTGATTTAATTACCGAGGTCATAATCATAATTAGATAAAGCGCGTTTGGGGCAAGCAACGGTGGGGAGCAGCGAAGCTATTCGGCGAAAATCAGGCGAAGCCTAAAGTTATGATGCGTGATTTTGTGGACACATGAGTCGTGCGAAATCGAAAGCTTGTTGTTGTTGTGTTCGCTATTTTGTTTTTGTTGTGGTGAATATTTTGTTGTTGTTTGTGTAGTGAGTTTTTGCTGCTTGTTGCGTCAAACGCAGCTAATTAATGAGCTATGAAAAATTTGCTGCGCCTAAATTTACACCAATCAGCGCAGCTGAGGGACCCAAAAAATGTGTTGTTGGACGTGTGCGTGTGTCTGTATGCGAGCAGCATGTGTGTGCGTGTGCGCACATAATTTAATTGAATTCTCACATTCCGGTTATCATTGCAATGTGCTAATTTGCCAATTTGCTGATGCGCCGCATGATTATGCCGAAACAAAGCTACAACAGCAACAACAACAACGCCGAGCGACAGCGCCGCGCTGCCTTGCACAGCACGCAACTGGCAACAATACGTGTAATAAGCAGAGCAGGAATTGAATTGCCGAGGATCATTAGTCTCAGCGCTGTGTCGTGTTGGCAATTGTCACTTGCGTGACAGACAGCAGCAGTGCGCACTGAGCGAGCAGCGAGGAGCAAGTGGCAAGCGCGGCAAACATGGCAGCCGCAAGAAGCATGTTAAGTATGCCGCACTCAGTTGGTGTGTGGTTGTAACTAGTAGATGGTAGTAGGTATTACGCGTTATTGTTGCTGGTAGTGTGTTGTTCGCGCTGACGTTGGTGGCATGTTGCATGCGTTGCATAACTATTAACCGCCATTATGGCACGTACGACGTGGCAGGTCTTCTTTTTTTCGTTTGCATTTCGCTTTTGGTTTGGCACGCGTGCCGAGTTGTTATTACGCTTTGTTGTTGTTGTTGCTGCTGCAGTTGGAGTGCATGTCTACGTCATGCATACAAATGCACTTTTTGACAGGCCATCGAGCAAAGCACATGCCACAAGCAGCACACGAAGTGAGTTGCGGCAGTAGAGGCAGTCAGTTTTCGGTTATCTTAACTTTGCAGCTTTTGACTCTGGAAAAAAATGTTTTTCCCAGGAGTTTCAAGTAGATATTAGAAGTTTTACTCTATTCCTTTCTGGAAGCAAGCGGTATAAAATCGATTCTGATATCTTTGAAAGCCTCACAGAGCTCAAAACAAAATATTTTAGAACCTTTCTCGATGTTGCCAATGCCCCGTTATGGTAACTATCTGTGGTCTATATATAATTTTCTTGGATCTATGTAGTAACTCCCTAGTTCTTATCTGAACATACTTATTTTGGCCATCATCTATTTCACTATCTTTCACTTGGTTGTAGATTTCCATTTATTCTGAGCTATTTGTTCCCTCTTGAACGTTCCTAACGGGCACAGAACTGCTTCCGCATCAGACTCGTCTAGAGAGACTCCTGACTTGGTTAGCTCGTCTGCTGTACCCGGGATCCAAATTATGGAATTCATCCGACAATGCACATGAATCTTTTCTACCTTAGTTGACCACGCTGGAGTTTATTTTTGGCGACGACAAGTCAGACAATGCCGTCTGACATCTGTGTATATGGAAGTTGTTTATATCCTCTGTTAGTCTTTCAATAGAACTTCAAAGCCTTCTCTATAACTGGTAAATTTTTTTGGGAAGATACTGACTGAGTTTAGTTGACGGGTAGAGAGAGGGGTATTAATATCTTCAGAGTATTTCCCCGGCCATACTTCGTTTCTATTTTGGACTCGTCAGTATATGTAGATTAAAGTACTATTTTCATATCCTATTAAACCTCTTCTCCATTCACGTCTAGACGTTATTACTTTTGAAATTCGACCTACCGAGAATAAAGTCTGATTTATTCAGATTCCGAGCTCGTTAAGGATATGTCTATAACTTTTTATATTCTAATTTCCCATCTCCTTGATTCTTATAGGAAAAAACAGGAGCATATTAAGCGTATCAGTCGGACAAGACTTAATTGTCCAGGTTACTCTTTCACAGGCTGCCCTCTGTATCCATTTAGTTTTCTGATATTATATTCTCTCTTTAATGTTGGCCAACAGACCAGTGCTCCTTATGTAAGAATTGGTCTAATGATTGCCATGTACATATGATTGTATTCGGTTTTAGGCCCCGTTCTTTTGTCTTTTGTGTAGTGTGCCATATAATTCTTTACATTTATCTAGAGTGATTTCCCTATGCAGTTTGGTATCGATATCGACCCCTGATACTCAATGATTTTACTTAGTTTCATATTGCTAAAGTCCTCTTCATTAGCCTTTCTAGGACCGCCAATATGAAGGAGTTGAGGCTTATAGGCATAAAATCTGGTTTTGCTAAAAACACCACCTTGACCCTTTTTTAACGCCTTGGGGAATAAGGTTACCCGATACTTGGGTAATATATCTTTTTAAACCTTAGAACTATTGGTTACTTTAGCTTCCTTTGAATTCATCTGAATCTGCTGCTGTTATCAAACACAGAAGAAGCTGTTAATTTTACTTACTACCGCCTTGTTTGAACCATTACCATTGATTGTTGTCCTGTCGGAAATGCGTGAATTTATCTCCTTTTAATTTGAATTAACCATCTCTCAATGCAATATTATGGGTCAAAGATACAGTAAGTGTATTATTGCTTAAAAAGAACTGCTTCCAATCATATTTCCTGTTTGATTTTTGCCAAAACAATTTTCAAAACCAACATTAAGATGACTTTTAATACACTTTGAACAAGTAGCTCTGTAGTTATTTCTAAGAAGGTTGCCGGCGATTTCAATTTAAGCGTTTGAAAACGATCGAATGTATTGAAATCTGTTTGGGTCTGTTAATCTGACCCAGTAGTTGCGTGAGTTCTTACCAAGATATTTGAATTTTACCTTGATACTTATTGTATTTAAACACCTTATAGCTTAGTATGAGTGTGTTTTTGTAAACTGGCAGGCTAATTGTCGAAAATAAACTGTTTCGTTTGCTTAAAATCCGATAAGAACTATTTAAATTAGCCTTGCCGGGTTAATGCTAAAAACCTCAGGGACTTATTTTCCATCTACAAACCGCTGCTGAAACCCAACCGAACTGATTCAATACTGAAGCGGTTTGTTGATATGCAGAAAGTGAATCTCATACAAAAACGTTGTCAGGAAGTGTTTTGTATAAGTTTGTTGCGATTGGCATGGAATTGTCTACTATGAGCTATGTCCCAACAACCAAACTCAAGTGACCAGCTTTTATCGGTAGGGCAGGAATTGTATGTATTCCATCAGGAAAAAAAACAGGATACACACATTGATTGTGACTCGTCAGAAGCTCCGGGAGCTTCGTTGAGATGTTCTTATGCCTTCAACATACAGTCCAGAATGGTTACCCACTGACTGCTACTTGTCCTTTTCTATGGCGAATGATTGTAATAGTGAAATTTTCGATTCAATTTAGCTTCTGAAAATCGGGTGTCTAGTTTCCTGTCAATAGCAACTGTGGTTTCAAAGACAGTGTCATTTGGAATGTATGAAGTTGGAAACAAGCTAGACAAGAAGTCATTCTTACTATGCCAAATAAAACCTGAAATTTAATGCAATTTTACTAGATCACACATATTTCTTATCCAAGTATTTTTAACCTCAAATCGAACGAGCAAAGTCGCTTTGCAGCCATTCCAAAGCTCCAAAGGTGATTGTTAAAACTATTCGAAATATCTGTGTTTACAGCGAATTTGTCAAATAATAGTTTATACACAAACAGCAACAATAAAAGCCGGTGAACGGCAGCAGCAATAGTTATTGCCCATCATTTAGATAAAAGTTAGTTAAACACAAAAACGGACAAAGTGATGCTGATCGAAAGCAATTCATCCTTTTATTAGACACAGCTTCATATCTATGTGTATGTGTGTGCATATATATTTATGCGTGAGTAAATTTGTAGCGCCGATAAAACTTAAATTGAATTTCAAATTTACGACTAAAAACTTTTCCATTTGCTTCTATTAAATGCCATTAAAGTGATATCCATCGATATATTGCCACAGCAACAACAAAATATTATTTATATACAAATGTATATATGTATGTATGTGCGTTGCAGTTCATTGTTCATTGTGGCATATTTGTTGGCAGCCGCAGTTATAGGCATTTTTATTTTATCACTTTCTGATTATTCGCAATTTTCTCAAAACAACAGTTAGTATTTGGCTCATCCTTTCGCAGGTTTTTATTGCGGAATTTCGAGTGTCATTGTGACTTGTGGAATTCAAGTTGTTCGACGCAATTTCCCACAACCCACACCCGCAGCGGTAATGAAACATTCTAGCCTGCTGGGTGAGAGGAGGCGTCTGCTGCGCGGTGGCAAGACTGTTGCAACAGAAATTCGAAAAATAAAATAAAATGGAAATTCAAAAATATTGACTTTTACATATTTACAAAGCGGTATGCCATTCGTAGACTAGATATTTATCTAGGCACATAAATATTACGTGCTTGTGCGGGTGCCAGGCAGCTGGATTAAGCGAGTTGTAAGCTCAGGGGCACAAACACGCAAATCAAATAGCATGTAGATAGATGAGTACAGCGAGTAATCTAGTATATATATACAGAAATGCATGGTAGGTACAGGGGAGCTTTATCAATTTGTGTTTTGTATTTATTTGCCGCTTGTTTGTTGCATAAACCAACTGTCGGTGGCTGCCGCTGTATTCTAAACAAATTTTCCAAATCAATATTTGAGGAATGTGTTTTGAATGTGAAATGTGATTGGGTTCATGCCAATACACGCACACATACACTAATTGTGTGTGGCATAGCACTGTAGGCACAACAACGTTGCTGGCAGCAGGCGGCAGGCGCTGTGACATGGCAAAAAATGTCGAGGCAAAACGACAATGGCGACAACGAAAGGATTGCGCACGATTGTTGCCACAAATTGTTGAATTGTTGTGCGCCAGAGGCTTAGTGTGTGTCAAATTGACATATGAGTTCGGTGGCAGTAGTTATTTTTGTGCACACACACTGATGCACTCATGTAAGCATACGAATGAAGTCATGTGTGTAAATTTTGTCTTTCCATAGAGTTAGTTTAATGTAGGCAATCCCTCTGTGGTTCATGTTTGTTGCTGGAAGTATTTTATAATATGTGAAGTTCACGTTTTTCCGTGTGGAGTTCTAATTTTGTAGCATTAAATCGTTGCTGGGTTAATAAATTTCTCTAAAATCAGGAAAAGCGCGAGCAAAGTGATGTAGGTGCCACACTGTTAAGCCAAGATAATGAAGTCCTGCATTCTAACCTCCATCTAATCTCTCCTGATTCCCTGTGGTTGTTCGTTATGCACATCTCTCATAAAAGAGCATTTTATAATTAGCCCTTCAGAGGCGGTTTGTGTCGCTGGATTAGTTAGATTATCAGTTCGATTCTTATAGGGATCTGAGTAGGACAATTTGAAACGCCGGTCCGTTGTGATCATAAGATCCTCACAAATCAACAAAGCACTTTATGTCTATCATAAATTAATTGGGTCGGCGGATGTCAGTTTGGCTATGTCTCCTAATTCACTGGAGGTAAGCCTGCCGAGATCTTTCAATCTTAGTCTAGCAAATCCTGGAAAATGTAGTGGAAAGTGCCTAGATGTTTCCAACTCACTCTCCTCTGTACAAATTTGACAATTTGCGTCCTACAACATTTTTGGCTTTACCGCCTATTGGAGAATATCACATATGACAAACCCCTATGATTGCAGTAAAATGAACTTTGCTAAGGTCAAGCAGTTCAGTAGATCCTTTGCGTTCTTCTATAGGCCAAAAGGATTTTGCAGTCTTGCAGCTTACGCCCAGTCTATTGATTCAATGTCAAAACACAAGATGCCAATAAAAATCCAACTCGGTACCATTCTGATGTGCCTCCTCTTGTTAACTCCTGGGTTGACAACGAGGCTTGATACAGTTTCTAGCAAGGACAGACACTCCTTCTTTAGCTTCGAGCTTACAGTTAGCAAGCTCAGCGCTATTTTTGTCACTCTGTCATACTTACTTGCTGGATAGAGTCTACACTGCGACCTTTATAGCAGCCACTTATAACTGAAAAATACTACAGAGGTCCGTCAGTCTAAAGCTAAGATGGATGAAGAGAACAGAAAACTTCCCTTTCAACGTTCCTTCCTAGCTTCGACCTATCCGTGAAAGAGGTCACTGCGCTTCTTCTTTAATTACCCTTTTCGTCCAGATGTCGCTCGTCGGTAGACGAGCGCAGAAAAGCTACCATAAGCAGCCGTTGCGAGTTAGTGATCCAATTTTTCAGGAATTTTCTTTGAAGTGGGAAAAATGTTTAGCATATCCGTGTTCAGACCCTTCATATTTTTATGATATTAGTCTTACGGATATTAGCATTGCTCGCAGAGTTCTTCTCCTCCTAAAACAGCAAAATTCTATTTGTTAAAAAATCTTAGAAATATCTCTGATTATATGGAAGAAATATTTTGATGATAAATTTAACACTTTTTAACAATAATTGTTAAATGAATTCATGAGCTGTACACCAAAAGGATTCTCTGTGGAATTGTTGAAAATCTTTTTATCCTTGGCTGGACTGTCAACATGGCACCATATCTCGAAATTACCTCAAGAAGGTTTTCTATTGCTACAACAACAACTTAGCGTAGTTTATAAAAAGTGTTGCCTACATTTAGGATGAAATTTTCTATAGTTCCCTCTAAGGTTTGGCGAATCGAATGAGTAGGCAGTAAAACTCAAATATTCGATGGCAAAAATGTATTTATAAAAATCAGACAGTTCATACACTTTATTGCGCCTTCCCCATACGCTTCGGTATATACGAAGTTCTACCGTATAACTTTAACCTTTATGCCAACAGATTTAATGGGTGGTAGCACAGACCATCACTAATCCTACGCTACGGCCAATTTTTTTTAGCCGCCAATTTATGCAGTCTATTTTCGACACACATATGTACTCCCATACTCCTTTCATATATTCAATTTAAATACATTTACTCTCGGAAAGGGCCAAATTTAATATGTGAATTGAAATTTGTACAAAATTGTCCCTTAAACGCGCCAAGCATCATCCGCAGGGTAAAGATGAATAGATGCCCGATTAAAACTGTCACCACAAATCGAAGCCCATTTTCATTAGTTATGGCAAGGGTTAAAATTATGTATGCACATACATACTGAATGCATGTGTCGCCGTTGCGCCTGCTGTGAGGTGTTGCAAACAGCAACGATAAATTTTTTTCGCACACAAATAAATTTGGCGCATTAATTTTTAAAGCGCACACGCACAAGCGCCACACAATTTTCATATACCACATACAACACTTACACACACAAACATATAGTAGAAGCATATGCAAAGTGGCGCTCAGACTGCTGGCGTAAATTCGAAAATCCGGCCGAGCGGATAAATATAGTTACGCAGGTCCTTTGTGACGCATAAACAACAGTACCAAGTTCCCCAACCGAGCAAACTGCCGCATATGATTATGTATTAATGTGTGTGATATATATGTAATGTGTGTGGCTGCCACTGCTGTGGGATTTGTTTACAATTGTTGTTGTTTATTGTTTGTAGTAAAGTTTAGTTTCGAAAATGTTTGCCTTATTTCGGGTTGACTACGTGAAGCACCGAAAAGTACTTGCTCCATTGGCATTGAAACGCGTCCACACGAAGGCCAGAGCGGTGGGCGTGAGCGTAAAGTGCACTTGAGTGGGCGTGCCGCTGCTGGGAAATGTATGCGTGATAAATTACGTGCGTGTATTTGCTGCCACATAGTTGTGTGTGTGTGGGCGTGTGGACGCTTTCGCGCACACTTATGACTCTTCACGGGTTTCATGAGTACGGCAAGTGAGCGTGCGATGCTGCGCGTCCTAAGTGTGGCCTCAGCGCTGCCATTACCAAAGTCCAAAGTCCGTTTTAGCACACAAATTTTTAATGCCTACACGTAGATATGCATACATATTTACGTATGCATGTATGTGGGGTCATCATTGGGTCCGGAAGCCCCAAGCGCGGCTGCGTGTGCGCCTCTCCAGCGAGTTTTGTTATTTGTGTACACATGTACTTGTGTTTGTTTATTTGTTTGCCAAAATCCTTTCATATCGTACATAAATAAACGGGGGTTTAAATAATTGACAAAAAGCACAACAAACATTGGTACGCGGGAAAATTGCTGTCGAAGCGCTGCAAAATCAAAAACAACTATTGACGAAGTTGAGTACCCAAGGTTTGTTGCTTCAGTACATTACACTCCATATGTATAATAATACAATGAAGAAATACTTTCGCCACAACACAGCCGCTTTAAGAAAATTTGAAACCTAACCTCCAAATGAGTGAAATAATGACGAAAAGAGGAACTGGCAATTGAAGCGTACACAATTACAGAATTTTATACAGTTCATTGAAATATATTCATTTTCTTAGATTCTTTTAAGGAAATGAAGCTCGATTTCTGTAGTGTGGCCCAATATCAAGCTGGTAATTCTTAATTTTTTTAATAGTGTAACTTATTGGTTTTTTTGACGAATAATCCAAACTAAATATATAATTCTACCGAATTTGACAGAAAATAACATACATCTTCCCACACTTTAATATAAATTTTTATAATCGTCTAAAATAGGTTCATGAGTCAAAGCTTAATCTAACTTTCCAAACACTTCTTGTAAGCTTCGGCTGGGATGAACTTCAGTGTCTTCAGCGAATTTTGGATATTTCGGTTTCGGCTCATTTTTGGAGCACCATTCGCTAGAACTTTGGACAGTTTCGGCCCAGTAATCATAAGCTCACAATTGATGAAGGTAGGGCTCTCAGTTATTTTGCGTCATCTTTTTGACGTCGCTTTTGAAATAGATTCACTCATTTTGTTACGAGTCCAGCATTTACATGTTTCATACCCAAAACATTAACCAAAATGTGTTTAGCCGATTTACATGAGATTGAGATCCCTTATTATTTATCTGATGCTAACCCGACGATTTCCAAAGACTGTTTCTTTAACTGTTTCGATATTACCCTCATTAACAGAGGTGGATGTACGACTCGCATGAGACAAGTTTTCAATGACTTTGCGACATACACTGAATGCTTTGTGGCAGTCAAACCCCTGGTGATAAAATAAACTCTCCGAAAGAGATCTGTTAATGTATTTTGTTTTAAGAAAGAAAAAATCGGCAGACAAAACTTTTTGCTTCGTAAATAAATATACCAGTCCGGGTCAATTTTGCACATATGTTATATTTTACAATTCCGCTAATAAAGGGTTATCCATTTTGAATTTCCCTTTTCTTCAAAAAAAGTAGGGATATTTTGCTCCTGGGTGTCAATCGAAGCGGTATTGTCCGGATAAACGGATAAGGAGAAAGTCTAACGGTGTGATATCACATGATTTTGGTAGCCAATAGACCGGCCCAAAATGTGGAATTATCTGCTAATTGCTTTCAATAAATCCGTTGATTGATGCGATATGTGGAAATTAGCGCCGTTTTGTTGAAACCAATTGTACTCCAGAACACAAGCTTTAACTTCAGCCATCAAATAGTCGGTTATTATGGCGCAATAACGGTCACCATTCGCAGTTCCCTTCTCTCCGGCATCATTTTTGAAGAAATATGGATCGTTGATTCCAACGGCTTGGAAACCACTCCAAACCGTTGTTTTTTCTAGACGAAATGGCAGCTCTTGAATCTCTTCAGTTTGCTCCTCGTCTTAAATACGGTAATTTTGCTTGTTTACATACCCACAGAAATGGGGCTCATCGCTGAACAAAATTTGGCTGGAAAACGTCGGAGCTTCGTGGATCTTTCCAAGAACTCGTAAAGCGAAGTCGCTTAGGATAGTCAAGCGACTTCAATTATTGCACAAGCTGTGTTTTGTATACTTTAAATTTATGATCTCGACGTAAAATACGCCAAGTCGTTGCATACGTCAATTCGAGTTGCTGCGAACTGCACCGAATCGCCTCGTCCCGACACGTGATAAAGAAGTGGAAAACTCGTTCGCTCTGTTACGTGATGAAAATATGAATTCTCATCCGATTGCTCAGACAGGAGGAGACAGGTGTAAAAAAAAATGGCGCAGCCTGGTGACATTGATCCTGACTGTCCTGGTGGTCTGAAAAAAAAAAAAAAAATCAAAAGAAATTCTTAATCAATAAAGATGCAGTTAATTAAAATTTTTGTGAAAAATGGCGACTGCCTGAAAATAAAAATAATTTTTACGCTTTTTTTTTGAAATTCCTGAAATTTTTTAAAATATTAAAACAAAAATTTTGACACGATGCTGGTAGGAACGATAAAGGATTATATAAAGAAGGTTCACACAAAATTTCAAGTAAATCGATTGTATAGAACTTGAGATAATGCCGGTACCGTGTGTAAAAAAGTAGTTTCGAGAAAAACGCGCTGAAAATAGTGAGTCTACCTACCTACCGGGCTAGGTTTTGCGTCACTAAAGTAACTGTAGCTCTTAAAATAATTTTAATTTTTAAAAATCCTTTGGAGGATATGTTCTTAAGGGTCTAAACTTTAAATATATTAAAAAAAAAAAAAGAAATCGAATTTTTCAAAATTCTAGAGTAGAATACCCCCTTAATGCAAATAATAAATGCACCTGTGAAGGGTATGCTTACATATATGAAATATTGACTGACAAATTTTAGGTATAAATGTATGGCAGTTTGCTTAAAGTTCAGGAAATACTAAGCTGCTTTAGGAAAGAGAAAATCAAGGGTAATCTGTTTGTGAAACTGAAAAAAGTCCTTGAATAAAAATAATCGTGGGTCATGATATCTTTTACCAAACTACTGCCACGACATTCATAAAAACACTTGAAAGGTACAAATTCAATATATTTATGAAAGTATGTATATAAAAATCAGAATGTATACATTTGTACGCAAACATAACGGACACACTTTGCCACATATGAGCGCACGCAAGCTCAATGAAGGACTGATGAACGTCCCTAGAGAATTCCAACACAAACAGCCGCAAACAAGTCTCCAAATATAATATATTATGTAAGTATGTTTCTAAAAAAGGTAAGCGGCGGCACTTTGGATTTATAGAATGAATGAATGGATGCATGAATTGTGGGACAAGCGAACGAGCTGTCAAAGCACTAAAGGACCCAAAAAAAGGCTGCAAAATGTGACGAGAGATTTTGATAGAGCCGTTTGGACGCTTGGCCTGCAAAGAATTTACAAATGCTTAAATTAAGAAAGCTTTACGTTTATTTACACAATAAAATGTCCATAGAAATATGCTCTATACACATATGTATATGTTCATACATATATGTATGCATGTATATATATATTGTGTATGTATATTTGCTTCTGTGGCAGTGTGAATTCTGTGCGTTAGTTTTGGCTTACAAAATAGTGAAATATTGTTGATGCAGCGAGGAAAAAAGCTGTTGAGAAGGATTGGAGAGATTGGAAAAACGAATGCGTGAACTATATATGTATGTGTGTACGAGCATGGGTGTGTGTGCCTGATATTGAACGGTATGTTTTTGCAAACGTATGTGATATGACCCCCAACCGATGTGTCGTAGAGGCTAAAAAATCTAAGCGAATTCTGTGAATACGAGCAAATCGTGATGCATACATTTAAGCCTACGGAAATGTATACATATGTATAAATATATAAATATATATATATACAAATATGCATGCTTTATTCATATGCACATATATAAATGAATTAAGCTTTAGAAATTAAGAATGAGTGCGCTGCAAACTGCTCAAGGCTAACAAGTGTCAGGGCTGTGCGCCAGGTTGGCAGCATACACAGTGCGTCCCATGCAATGCTGCTTTGCATTAAGACTGAGAAAACCTTGTGTTTGTGATTTTATGAAATTTCATATGAAATATATATATAACATGTAAACATATGTTTAATTGAACTGGTGTATTTTGAATAAAATCTGTTTATTTATATTTAATTGTACAAAGCAGTTTACGAAGGACTGACTGAGCAGGAGCACAAGAAATGTAGCATACATGCAGGCGCTCTACCACACACACACGCATAAGTGATTAGTTTTTGCAATTGCATTCTTCTTAGTAAATCCAATTGCACTTGAAATTGAATAAATAAATGGATTTGAGAACTCAAATTGTGTTTGGAAATTTTTTTGTAATCTTAGAAATTCAAATTTTCCTTTCGAATTACTGGCATATAACTGTGTTTACTTTAGTTAATTTCCTTTTGATAATCAAATCTTATTTTAGATAGGATATTTAAAAGTAAATGTCTTTTTATGACATTTTTATTGAATAAAGTGTCATGAATTTTAGTATATTATGCACTCTTCTCCTTTTTAGCTTAGGTTAGGTTATAATGGCCCACATGGACCAACAAACACACATTTTTTGTTGAAAATTTTTTTAGGATTATATTCGTCTTCAACAATTTTTCTTCTTCAAAGGCTTGTGACACTAAATAATTGAATTTTCGATATAAGTATTTCAACTTTAATATAATCCTTGAGCAACTTTAGAACGGAAAATAATGCATCCGAGAACTCTCTGAACAACCCGGTCCTTCATTTCTTCTTTATAGTTTCCCTAGAATGTGAGATTTTAAAAATACGAAGTGAAATCCTATTCAAACCAAGAATTTGTCCGCCGTTTTAGATTAGGTTAGATTATAATGTCTGGCGCTCAAGTCTTACATGGTCTTGTATTGCTAGACGGAGATTCGGTTTAATTTGAGCTGAAGCAGTTTGAGCTTTTTGCGAACTGGAGTTCGCAAATGATATATAATTTTTATACTTCATCCAGTCCCTTGAAGTGCAAAGCTTCTAGAAACCCAAGGCGAGTCCTGGATAAAGCTTAACATAAGCATAGGAGGACAGCGTCTCTCTCATGCCTACTTCCCTTCATTATTCGTCGTTTCTTATGTATATTCGGCTAGCATGTTCGTGCCAGGTAATTTTGACCAACAACCTTCCTATAGTCATTCTTGCACATGATCTTGGCGATCCCGCATGACCTTAAAGCATTCCATTTTACCATGACCTGTCCATCCGCTCGTTCGGAATTTTCACAGTGTATCGTTTTTAGGGACTTATGTAGTTTCTGTGCTGGTTCGGTGACTAGTTGAATGCCACTTTTAGTAATCTCATCATTTATTTCATTTCCCTAAATTTTTTTGTGACTTAGAACCTTCCTTCTTTTTAAAATTGCTATTTTTAACATGTAAACACTCTTTCGTTCAGATGTAGCAAAATCAGCTGTCGCTGAAACAGTTGTTGCATAATACGAAAAATAGGAATGCGAAAACAGATATATCAACTTAGCGTTTAAATTATTTTAACATGAAGTTTGCTGTTTTGATTTTGCACTTAAAAACAGTAATGATCTTGACACTCGCAGAGCTAACCTACAGTGGGCTCAACATACACAATTCGTAAATTTTTATATTTTTTTGAGTCTAGCCAAGACCAGTTTATAGAAGCAAGATTTTTGTTATTTTTTAAAAGCATTTATTAGATTTATAGCTCTGTAAAACACTCGGCTGGGTATTGAACCAAAGAAATTGATTTCCGGTTTTCGAAGTTAACTTTCTAACTCTAAGTATTTGATTTCGAATTTTAAGTAAGTGAGTGCTTAGAAAAACTAAAAACGTTGATATCATCGATATATTTCTTCTCTTTAATGGTTGATTACATATTTGGGTCAAGTTTATAGGGCAGATGCTGTATGAGGTCAAATGCGGACCAGTATTTCTAAAAAAAATTTTTTATTTTTTCGAAGATCCGCTTTGGTCTTTTATGAAATGTTATATACTACACTTTATTAAACACAACATAAATAAGAGCAAAATATGGATGGTTTCCATATTTTCGAAGAGGTGTTGAAGTTTAAAGTTCTTCGTTTAGGTGTGCTCTTAAAAGCTCTTATCCTCTGAAAATTCTGAAAGGAAAAGGAGAAACCCCCTTGATTTACACCAGAGTTATCGGAAAACAGATCTACAAGCTAACGACTGTTTCATTAGGCAAGTAAAAATCGACTTAGTGCTGATTGGGCATTGCTATGTATAAAGGGAAGCCAAAAGGTCTTCTTAAAGGGCCTTCTTCGAAAGCGTAAAGGTTGAAATGAATTCTACAGACACCTTCGGCGAACATAGAAAAGTTGCTGGGATTAAGATCAACCGCTTTCATAAGTTTGTGGTAAGTTCAAAATTCTTCATTGATCTAAGAGGGTCTGCTAATCCACTTTTAGAAGTTCATGATTCATCGCTTTTGTACCAACCCTACGACCTAACCTAATTGAGCATTTCGATTGCGACTTTTTATGAATTATAAATTATATTCTCGTCATGAATAAAAGCAATTTAACCTAAAATTGGTGAATTTTTGACCGCGTTTTGCCCGATTTCGTCCCATTGTTCATACCAGCATTGCTGGCAATGATAATGTTGATGATTTTGATGGCGTGTCACTCACGCAGAACGTTCAACATGAAAAATAGCAAAGTTGACAACTGACAAGTGTTGTAGTTGTACTGTCATTGTTGCAACATAAACATTGTGACAGGCATAAAACATGACAACTAAAGAAGTGAAAGAACATTTACAAATTGTAGAAAGAGTAAGTGACAATAACAACAAATAGGAAGGAGCGATGTCACAGGAAAAAATATTAAACGATATACTATGTATGTGTTCCTTTAAGAATAGTAATGAAGCATACATGTAG
>JBAWJQ010003161.1:0-39005 GCA_037783105.1 Bactrocera zonata | reverse complement strand
TGCAGCCTGTCCCGGCATCGCACGGGGTAGACAATTATTTATTTTTGGAAATTTGGATATAAAACACTTTTTTTCACAAATTAGTATAGGTAAATAGCATGGTTTGAATTTGGTTAGCATTTTCATTAATGTTTAAAATGAAAAAAGTTGTTGTAGTGACATAACTACAATAGTTGGACATATGCTACCGCGGAGTTTTTTGTAGACATTATGATGTTATTCAATATTGTTGTACATTATTTTGTTCTATCGCTAGTAGTTTCGGCAGCGCATTCGACGAAAGACATTTTAAGACTCATTTTTCTACTCCTTCGGTTACATTGTTCAAATTTTACCAAAGATCCCTAATTTTTTTCAGAATGAAATGTAACCTATGTCAAATTGGAAGAATGTAACATTCTATTGGTGAAAGAATTTTTTAAATCGGCCCAGTACTTTTTGAGTCTATTCATTACAAACATACAAACATACAAAAATAGGTAAAAATCTTTCCTCTTTATAATATTAGTATAGATGTATATGGAGGAGCCTGAGCTATTGAATTGCTGTTTTAACTGCAAGTTCACTTCCCGTTATTTCTTGAAATAGAAAAGAATATTTTTTTTTGCGACAATTATACTCCGAATTTGATCAATTAAGTGGTTATGACAGTTTAGGTTTTTCATTTTTCATTGTTGAAAACTATCAGAACATATTATGTATTTTTCTGTGTTATTGCATACAAACGAGCATGCCTTTAATGTAGCTCAAGCATCGGCGGTGATTTTGGAATTATGGTCAGAAAGGAGGCCTCTTGAAATTGTGATGGAGTTAGTGTCGACGACGGCGAAGGCGGTTGCGATATTGGATTTTGTTACATCAGTAAATAATCAGTTGCGTGAGCTTAGTTTATAATTTTCTTCCAAAAATAGCTTGCGGTATACATTGAAGTTAAGACTTTAAGTTTATAGACTTGTCCTGCAGTAGCCATGGCGGAAAAACAGGTTTTCTTCTTACTAATGTAAGCAATATAGGAGGATAGCAGCGTGATAAGGGGCTTAAATTTTTTTCATGTTGGCACTCCACCGCAAATGAGGAAACCTAATTCCATCTTGAAGAGAATCAAAGCTCAAATTGTATTTATTGAAATATTTAATGCTAACTTAAATGATTAAAGTTAAATTTATTAATAAATATTACTCCAAGAATTCCTAAATCTATCTCATTCATTGTTAATGGCGGATATGTAATACTTTACATTTACTCATGGATGATAAGTCACCTGACGAGTTTTCACGAGTCTGTATGTCGTGAAGGACTTTAAAAAATATATTATTTATTTTGTTAGTATCTTTTATATTTTTATAAATTATTGCATCGCCTGCATAGATAGATATGTCTAAGTTTTTATGATGCAGTACAATTGAGAATATTCGTTTATAGAATGTGATAATGAATAGGATTACTGATAGAGGAAAACCTTGACGGATATTAGTGCTCGAAGAAAGCTTCATTTTTTTTTTCAAAAATATTATCCTTTAAAATATGTATGCCCTCGGAAGCGTTTTATACAATTTTCGGAGCACTTTTGTCGCTTCGATTGAGGTATCTCCAAAACATGCCTTTTGAACACATCAGCCGCCTCTTCAGGTGTCGAAAAACTTTGATTTCATAGTTTATTTTTTACATATGGCAAAAAAAAATGGAGTCATTTGGCGCCAAACCAAGGCTAGATGATGAATGACTAATCAAATCGATGTTTCAAGTGCTCAAAAATTCAATTGTTATAGTCGATGTTTGAAAGCTCGCATTGTCGTGGTGCAGAGCGGTTCGTTTTCGGTGGTTAGTTTTCTTGATTTCTTGAAAGACAAATGGAAGTATATCCAACTTTTGTTGAACTCACCTCAACTGGAAACACCACAACAGTCGACTACTGTTTACTTTCGGAAAATAAATATATATAATGAAATAAATAAAATTTATTAGAAAGTGTACAATAAAATCAAATACCAACAACTGGACAACCAGTAGATGGCGCCAGATTCGATTACTTCCTTCAGAATATAAATTTTCAGCCATTAATTTATTTTCTTCATATTCGTAATCGCCATTACACAAACATATGTATGTTCAAATGTTAATCTCGCTTTACACCTCAATAATTTTTAATATTTCTCCTTACACATTTCACACCAAAACCGCCAGTTTCAGTATGTAAATACTCATATTAAGAGGGCATGCCTAATATGCCGTGAATTATTTCAATAAAAAATCGCAAGTAATTTCAGCGCAATTCATTTATTTTCAACACCAAAAAAAAGTACGAGTACAAACACACCTGCAACAGCGGCGTCGTTTATTA
Source organism: Bactrocera zonata (assembly GCA_037783105.1). Lineage (NCBI taxonomy): Eukaryota > Metazoa > Arthropoda > Insecta > Diptera > Tephritidae > Bactrocera > Bactrocera zonata. The sequence continues at coordinate 36,664 of JBAWJQ010003161.1, read as the reverse complement.
ATGTACACCGTTATGTTTCAGACGCTGACAATATGCAGGTTCACTCGGGTGAAATGCTGCAAATGTAAATGTGTGTGGGGCGCTTACAAATGCCGTGGTTTCGAGCATATTTAAACTGGGCTCCTTAAGGCGGCCACAGCCTGAGAGAAAAAATTAACCGCAATATTTTATCAACAAATATTTGCATGCGCACATACTACTATTTTGTTTGTGGATATAATACATGCATGTAAATGTATGAAGCTCACACCATCAGATATTTTTGAGCAAAGCGTCATGTGTATTTTTAAATTTCAGTAAAGTTGTTTAAGAATATAGTGGCCACCAGGATCCTATACGAAAAGTTGACAATCTTTTGATCCTTGTATCTCATGAAACTTAAAAACAAAAAACCTAAAACGATTTTTAACTGAAGATTTTTCGAAGAAAATTATGCCATAATAATTACTCTCTACATATGTCGTTTAATAATTATGCAGACCAGTCATCGACTGAAACTCGACGCGTACGGTTGTGTTTAAAGTGCTCAGAGTGATTTCTTACGTGCTTCTCTCACCTATTTTCTAGTGTTATTCGCAAAGCGAAAAATAAAAACTTTGTTTTTTTCCCCATAAGACAGTGATATTTGTTACACATTCTAGTTAACGATTCATAACAAGAATGCCCCCTGGGGGATCCTCGCTTGGGGATAATAGGTTTGCCCTGTTAGCCCCAAGTCCTAAAGCTAAAAGAAAAAAACCTAGCTTAACTAATGATTTTCCTACGCTACCGACAGTCAAAAAAGAAAATCCAAAATACTTGGTGGTAAGTGCAATAAATGCTGAAAAACCCCTTAATAAATATTCGTGCTTCGCTGTGCACAAAGCCCTCAAAAACGTCAGCTCTGAAATTATAAATATTTCTGAACTGAGGGATGGCAAATTACTATTGTTGGTAAAAAGCAACCACATTGCCCAAAAATTTCTAGCCACAAAAACTTTGTACGGAGTATGTGATGTAAAAATTGAATTACACAACAACCTTAACTACTCTAAAGGTACAATTTTCGCACCATGTCTCAATGAAGTGTCAGAAAGCGAGATCGTAGAAAATTTGAAAGAACAGGGTATCGTATCAGTCTTTAAATTTCCAAAATATGTCAACAATCATTCAGTCCCAAGTGGAGTTGTGCTTCTCACGTTTGACAGGTATCATTTACCAGAAAAAGTTGATATTTCGTGGTATACCACTAAGGTAAGACCGTACTATGCCAACCCAATGAGATGCAAAAGCTGTCAGCTCCTCGGTCACACGACAAAGCGATGCATTAAAGCCCCTGTATGCGACACATGTGCCCTTCCACCTCACACTTCATTGCCTTGTTCTCGTTCTTTCTGCATTAATTGTTCAGGTAGTCACCCAGCTTCTAGCAAATCTTGTCCCAAATTCGTACAAATGAAAGAAATAATAAAAATAAAAACAGATAACAAATGCTCCATGCGTGAGGCAATAAGAATCCAAAAAATGCAAATACCTACCTCCTTCAATGAGAGTTCCACTCCATATGCTGATATAGCAAAAAATAATAGCAACAATACACAAGTGCAAGAAAACAACAATGGTACGCAACTTACTTTTGCCGAAAAAACCGGTTCCAATTACAAAAACAATACCAATACCCCAAATAACCAAACAACAGAAAATGAAACAAAAGAAAACAAAACCACTTCACATATATCAAACACAACAACTACTTCATCAGTCGATGACTCATCAGCACACAATATGCTTTCCTCCTTGCTTTCCCATCTCTCTTCCCCTGCATTAACCCAGCCCCTTTTCCCACCTTTCACAAACCCACAAATACCAGAGTAAATGATGCAAATTCTGCAATGGAATATGAACGGTCTTTTGAATAATTATCCAGATTTAAACATACTAATCAATGAATTTTCGCCGGATATTATATCCATACAAGAAACACATATCCCATTCAATAAAAAGCTACACGCACCTAATAAATACGATAGTTATTTTTATAATAGCCCTCAGAACACTTCCTGCAAGCAAGGGATTGCTGTCTTCATTAGAAAGAGCCTAAACCACAAAGAAATACCAGTTTCCTCCAATATCTCTTGTTTAGCAATCGAAGTAGACATTGGCTTCAAAATTACAATCATCAACTGCTACATACCCCCACATCAAAGCTTTAACGTTAGAGATATATCGGATGTTCTCAATTATTTTGCTACCCCCATCATCATTATGGGCGATCTCAATGCATGGAGCCCATTATGGGGTTCCACGGCTACAAATAAAAGAGGCGAAACAATAGAAGATATAATCTTATCCCATGACCTTATCGTTCTTAACGACGGCTCACCCACACACTTTTCAACACATGGAACATTTACCCATCCCGATGTTATTCTTGCTTCTGCTACTCTAGCTCCCAAACTTACCTCCCTTACCCTTGATGATCTCCACAACAGCGACCACTTCCCCATCATCACTTCCCTTTCCACTCCCAAGTCCTACAACGTGAAGCCCAGGTCGAAGTTCTTGACAGAAAAGGCAGACTGGCCAACGTTTTGCTCGCTTGCCATATCTCTCTCCAACAATAAACCACCCTGTCATAATATAAATGCCGAAACTACTGCAATAAAATCAATTATCCGTTCTGCCGCTCATTTAACTATTCCCCAATCCAGCACTAAAAAATTTACGGCGAAATTGCCTTATTGGTCAAACTTACTCGTTATCCTTAGAAATAATAAAAAACGCTTGTGGACGAAATTCAAACGGAATAGAACCGATAACAACCTTATAGAATATAAAAAAGCCAACGCCGTGTTTAGGAAGGAGCTAAAGTCTGCCAAAAGAATATCACTAGAAAATATTACATCTAACATAAACCCATCTTCGAGCCCCAAACAAATTTGGTCGGATATAAAAGCACTTACAGGATGTAATAAACGTTTTGGTTTATCGCATATTCACACAGACCAAGGGCCTTTATACTCACCCCAAGATATCGCAGAAAAATTTGCACAAACATGGTCATCTCTTTCCGAAAATTCCTTTTTCCACACCAGTTTCAACTCACTAAAAAATCAAGTCATTACTGAACCCTATAATAACCCTTCACCCTCCCCAAAAGCTCTCTTGATTGAGGCCGATATTACCACAAGCGAATATGACATCACAATTTCGGCACTAGCAGGAAAAACACCAGGCGCTGACAAAATATCCTACCCCATCCTAAAAAACATCCCTAACCCCATTAAAAGTAGACTCGTTAACCTCTACAACAAAATTCTCAACTCCGGAATATATCCCCAACAGTGGAAAATAGCCACAATCTTACCCGTCCCAAAGCCTAACAAACCCACTTCCCACATAGAAAATTATAGACCCATATCCCTCCTCCCCTGCATGTCCAAAGTTTTAGAAAAAATAATTTCTACACGAATCATGTGGTATGCTAGAGTTATTGATCCACTCCTATTCTTCGAGCATTTTGCCTCTACGGCCTTAGCAACTCGCAACCACGTTTCCATATTAAGCTTGGACTTTGAGAAGGCTTTCGATAGGGTTGGAGCACATATAGTGCTCAACGAACTAAAGCGTTGGAAAATTGGCACCAAAATTTACAATATTGTAAAATCTTTTTTATGTAATCGCAAGTTTGTTGTCTGCGCCAACAGACACCAATCTCGAATATATAATCTCTACAACGGCATACCCCAAGGTTCCCCCCTTTCAGTAACTCTTTTCATCATAGCGTTTAACAAAGTTAGTTCTATAATCTCTTCAAATCCAAGGGTCGAACATTTCGCTTATGCAGACGATGTCGTAATTTTCACAAAAATCAAAGATCTGCAACAAGTTAAGCATATATTTTTAAAAATTCTAAATGATATTAATAAATGGTCAGAAAGGTCTGGTGCCAATATTTCAGCAAGCAAATCCTCCAGCTTTCATATCTGCAGAAAGCACAATTGCTCCTTTCCCTCCCTTTACATGTTTAACATCCAAATCCCACACACTAACACTTTAAAAATACTAGGCCTAATATTTGATAAGACTTTGTCATACAAAGAACATTGTAAGTCTGTTAGATTAAGCTTATTATCTAGACTTAATATCATAAAATTTTTGTCTTCTAAATATAGCTTATGTCACTCAAACACAATTGTTAATGTAACAAAAGCCTTATTGTTATCTAAGATTGACCATGGACTCTCGATATACGGGCACTGTGCTAAAACACATATCAAACTTATTCTCCCACCATACCACGCAGCAGCTAGAAGGAGTATTCGAGCCTTTCCTACTTCGCCAATAAAAGCCATTTTACCGGAAGCTGGACTATCAAATATTGCGCAAAGAACCGCACGTAACACGATGGTGCTCATTCCAAAGATATTTCAGACCAGAAACGAATTGCTGCTTACACAGGTTAGAACAGCTTTAAAACACACTAATGTAAGCCGCAAGCCATCTACGATATCACGTTGCCTATCTATTGCGAAAAAACTTAACATAGTCGCAACTCCATCTCTGGTTGAAACAGCAATATCCCCAACCTACTCTTCACTTATAACATCACTTATTACCACCTCAGAACAACACCGCAAACAGTCTACAAGCAACAACGAATACCAACAACTCCATAACAAAGCCTTAGAGCATTACAATAAAACTTGGGAAGTTGTGTATACAGACGGATCTAAATCCGACACAGGTACTGCGTTTGCTGTGACAAATAAGCTAGGTTCCACCATTGCTGTATATTCTCTGCCACCGTACTGCTCGGTATTCACAGCCGAAGCAGCTGCAATACTTGAAGCGGTACTTTTTGCCTCCCGGAATGGAAAGAAAACGGTCATTTGTACCGATAGCAAATCCGCCATCGATGCTATTTTTAACCAATCAAATTGCATACCAATGATCCAAAAAATCCGTAACATTATTATGCAGCATAGCAATGTAATCAAAATAATGTGGGTACCTGCCCACATAGGGATCCGTGGAAATGAAACTGCAGATAGAAGAGCGAAGGCAGCCTGTTGTGAGCCTCTGTATATATCTGAACACTTCACCGACAAAGATATACGTAAGCTTATAAAACAATCTATTAGTAACACCTTTTCAAGTGAGTGGAGAGATTACAAACACCATTACAAAGACTGTAACCCTACTGGGTCGAAACCATATTACAGCACTAGCTGTCCTACTAGGAATATAGCAACATTTACCCGCCTGCGAATTGGTCACACACTTGCAACACATGCGCATCTCTTGAATGGCTCTACCAAACCAAACTGCCCGCATTGTGGATCCTCCGACTTTAACGTGATGCACATCCTCGACAACTGCCCAGACCTGCAACAGATACGACTTTCTTTGTTCAATAACACTAAACCATCTGACTATCTCAAAACGACAAATGACCGTAGTATTAACCTAATTGCAAAATTTGTAGCACTCTCTAAATTAAATATATAAAAATACATAAGTATAACCACTATCCTTAAGATCTTATAAATAGATATCCTAAAAGTTGAATACACAGTATATATCATTATTTCTTCTTCTTTAAACGATCATGTTCTCATATACTGTCATAACCACCTAGAACTTAATGTATACTTAAGCCGAAGGCCCTGGCAGCCAGTGCTTTAGCTCGTAAGTGAGGTAATTATTTATAATTGTTTCTCTTTTAAATAAATAAATAAAAAAAATAAATTATGCAGACTAACTTCTTATTATTCATAATGCGCCTCCCAAAGGCCCAGGTGCGTTGTCAGATATCCAATCGGACGACGTGACCTCGGCAGCGTAGCAACTGTCTCTTAATTCGCTAAAGTATGTCAATTTCGTCGTACAGCTCATCGTTCCAACAAATGCCGTGGCCAACGCGCAAAACACAAAAAATTGTTCGCAGAATCTTTCTCTCGCAATCTCATAACGTCGACTCATCAGATGTTTTCATCGTCCATGCCTCTGCATCTAGCAGATTGGGGATGATGAGTGGCTTTTACAGTTTAGTTTTTGTTCGTCGAGAGAGGACATTACTACGCAATTGCCTACTCAGTTCAAACTTAGAGTTATTCTGTGTCGGATTTGGAGGCTGACCTTATTGTTGATTTTAAAACTGGTTCCAAGATAAACGAAATTATCTAGGACTTCGAAGTTATGATGACAGCAGACATTTCGTCTTGCCCTCTTTCACTACCAAACTTATTTGCTTCGCTTGCTTATCCAGTCAGAAAAAAGCAGAACTAACGGCGCGGTTATTATGACCAATGAAATCAATATCATCGGCGTACGCCAGCAGCTGTACACTCTTACAGAATATTGTACCTTCTCTATTCAACTCTGCAGTTCAAATTATTTTCTCCAGAAGTAGATTGGTGAAGTCGCATGATAGGTAGTCGCCTTTTTTGAAGCCTCTTTTGGTATCGAACCACTCGGAGAGGTCTTTTCCGATCCTGACGGAGCTTTTGGTATTGCTCATATTAGTTTTGCGGGGATACCAAATTCAGACAGCGCGGCATAAAAGCATCTCCTTTTCTCACTGTGAAAAGCAGCTTGGAAATGGTGGTGCGTGTCCATCTTTTTTTCACAGGTTTTTTCCAAGATTTTGCAAATATCTGGTCGATAGTAGATTTTCCAGATCGAAAGCCACACAAGGTCCAATCAGTTTATCAACGGTGGGGTTTAACCTTTCACACAGTACGCTCGATAGAACCTCATATGCGAAGATGAGAGAGACTAGTTCCACGGTAGGTGGCATTGTTGTGCTGTCTCTCTTTTTGTGAATTGGGCAGAACACACTTAAATTCCAATCGTCGGCAATGCGAAGGCAATTTTACGAAAGAAAAAATGTTAACCCAAATGTTGTATAAAATAAATTGTTAGGTACCAGACTAACTCCTTCATCATCGCGGGCCTATATAGCTAGATATTCATGCGTTCTTTTAGGATTGAAGAAATAATACCTTAAATTGAAGGAACTAAGCTCCCATTACCTCCTAAAAGATTTTCTCAGCAGAATTGCGGGTTAAAGCAACTACACCCTTTCAGCCTATTGTTATTTCCTGTTTCGAAAAATCAGGGCAAACTGCTTATAACCAGTGCATATTTACACCAGCTATCAAACGCATGTTTATTTTAACACATACATAAACAAACAAGTGTCTATGAAGCAGCAGGAGCACTTGTACCTTTTTATGTCCATAAATGTTCGCATTTGATGTTGGCCTTAAATTTGCGGAAACAGCAGTCAAATGCGCACTGACTGATGATCTTGACTTTATGACGTATTATTCATGTTGCCAACAAAGGTTATGACACCACGCCCATCTTAGCTCACTTATGCCCATAAAGAGAGCTATATATACATGCATATTTATATTTATATTTACACTGGCAAAGCAAAACACCTCACACGTCACATGGTAATCACGCGTATGTATGTGTTCGTTGGTGATGAAGTTTATGATGACGAAGATGGAGTTGCTGCTGCCGTTTATGCTGCCGTGGTAATCTAATTGAACTTAGGCAGTTGTGCATATGTAATTTTCTTTCCTCTCTCTTTTTCCCATGTATAGGTATACATGTATGGGTGTGCTTGCTTGCAAGGTGCGATAGCGTTTACAAATGGCGCGATAATTTTGCTCGCTTGACATATGACGAGAATAAATATAAGAAATTTTGAAAAATACCGGCGACAGGCAAACTTCATACTTCTCTCGTTTAAGGAAAGTTGTTAAGCGCCGATTTTAAACTTGCGAGCAACTATATTATATAAGCGAAAAGATTCTAGCGGTAACAAGTCATTGTAGAATTTTTCGCGCTTTTCTGGTTTCCGCAAAATTTTAAAAATGCTAAAAAAATATATGGAATTCACTGCCCTGCTGGCTGACCTATTCTTCGTTCGCTATTTATTTTCACATATTTTTATTTAAAAGTACCAAATTTCATCTCAGAAGGTTTTAAGAAATTTTGAAATAAGACTTTGTATTAAAAAAGAAATCAAATAATCGAGGGAAACTATTTTGTGCTTAAAGTAAAATTATTGAAACACATCTTATTTTAATAAATATTTGGACATCCAGATGATCATGAAATGTATGAAATTTGTGTGATGGATACTCCGTAAAACGTTAACAACACTCTTGACCATAAAGTATTTTTATAACCTGTGGTTACACCTTTTTCCCATAAGCTCTACAATCAACAGTTACAAGTCTTCTATGCATGGTTGCGAAATACCATATTAAATTTTTTCAGGGCAAAATATGTTCAAATACTTATAAAAATTCCTTGAAATCAAAAAGCTGGTAGCGGAACTAAAAACCTTATGTAGTGTTATTGGCATTTGAGCAACGTTTAGCTAGAAGTTCCGTAATAAAATCAAAAAAACCGCACTCTAAGCAACTTAAAATGATGCTCTTATTATTCTACACAAGAAAAAGGAGCATAACTCACTATGAGAAGAAGCAACCAGATTAACGTCAAATCTACCAACCAAAAGTGTTTTGACTACAAAAAAAATACCACTTCTTCTTTACTGGCGTAAAAACCGCATACGCGGTTAGAGCCGAGTTAACAACAGCGCGCTAGGCGTTTCTTCTTTTCGCAAGGTGGCGCCAATTGGAGATTCCAAGCGAAGCCAGGTCCTTTTCCAACTGGTCCTTCCAACGGAGTGGAGGTCTTTCTCTTCCTCTGCTTCCCTCGGCGTACTGCGTCGAATACTTTCAGAGCTGGAGTATTTTCGTCCATTCGGACGACATGACCCAGTAGCCATAGCCGCTGCTTTTTAATTCGCTGAACTATGTTAATGGCGTAGTGTATCTCATACAGCTCATCGTTCCATCGAATGCGATATTCGCCGTGGCCAACGCGCAAAGGACCAAAAAAGCTTTCGCAGAACTTTTTCCTCGAAAACTCGCGACGTAGACTCACCAGATGTTGTCATCGTCCATACCTCTACATCATATAATGAATAAATAGTGAGTGACTTATAAAAAAATACCACTGCTCCATAACAACAACAATTCATGCGATATTTTAAATAAGTACAAATAAGTATTTTGTACAACTAATGGAAAATATTATTAAAACAAAAAAAAGTTAATTTCGGATGTACCGAAGCTAAAACCCCTACGTAGGTGCATTTTTTATGGCTACTATATGCATAACTAAATCTGGAAGCGTAGTCAGCCAACATATAACGCAAAGAGTTTTGTTGGTTCTTTCTAACCATCTTCTTTAGAACGCCTTCCAGTCGAATTAATGTTACTTGAAAAGGCAAAAATGTATTTTGATCGTCAATTTGTCGGTCAATTATCGGTCAATTTGTTTGACAACTTTTACCATATTGATCTGTGAATAGTAATATATGCCAAATTTCGTGAAGACCTCTTGTCAAATAAAAAAGTTTTCTATTTAAGGATTTGATTGTGATAGGTCAATTTTGTGTGACAGCTATATGATATAGTGGTCCTATATCTAGGATTCCGGCAAACTTATAAGGATATAACAATGGAATCATTTCAGGGGTTACATGGATTTCACGGCTTCAAAAAATAAACTTACCATCTTATTCCTCAAAATTGTGTTTTCAAATACGGTAGTCAAGATTTCTCTCAAGCCATTTCAAATAAATTTTAAACAGGTATGCGAGATACAAGACATTCAAGGAAGAAAAAAAACCAATCCCGAAAAAACTTCTTCGAATTCTTTTTTGTAAAAACGTCTGCCAAAAATGCAATTTTTCTTTTGCGTTTTTCCTACGTCTGGTCTTCACAATAAGTATAATAAGTTTCTTCACCTAACGGTTCGTCTGTCCATCTGTCCGTACGTGCAAACTGTAACTTGAATAAAACTTGAGATATATTGATGAAACTTGGTTTACGAGTTCCTTGTTAGAAGAAAAATTACGGTTCCGTAAATCCCCATGCAAAGCTATGGTTAAAAACTACTAAAAGTGCAATAAATCAATAACTGAACACGCAAGAGACATAAAACTTTAGCTCTGAGATGGTAGGGGAAGGGTTTATTGGTGTGGTGTAAAAATTGGACAGTGGTTGTTGCCCCGCCCACTTTTCAGTGAAATCCCATAGCTCAGGAACCAACCCACCACATCATCAGGACAACCTACCGACCCATCGACTAAATGAAGTGTGTACTCATTAGTACTCATATTTCTATGCCAGATTGTATAACACAATTTCAAATTCCACTTGACTCTTTCACTTTACAGTTCACAAATCAAAAAGTAATAACCATAACGAGATAAAATTTTGCACTAATAATTCCTTTAAGGTATGCCACCTTATGTCCAAAAATTGTACAAATCCAACCAAAACTGTTAAACCCCCTGGGTACCGAATGTAGACTTCAGTATCTATAGCTGCCTTTTGGCCGAAAATATCTTTCAATGTTTGAGATATACAATTTGAATTCATAGTTTCCAACTGATGTCAATAAATACTATGAAAAACTAATGGCAAAAATATAATACATATTAGGGATTTCCAGTTATTAACTATTAATGAATATAACGTTTAATAAAACAGAAAATTTGCAACGAAATGTATTCAAAAACAATCCTTATTTAAACCCACAGCCTGCATTTCACAAAACAACAAAACAAAATATCGCAGTACTTGAAAAAATAATACAGATCCTTCGCCGAATCCAAACCATTCGATGGTATCAAACGACACTTGACACCTCATTGCCAAAATCGCAGTTATTCATGTAGTTGATGACAGCCAACAACACTCAACAGCATACAACATAATAAAACAATAACAACGAAGAAAATGCAAAGTTTCACAAAATGAATCAAGAACTACGACGACAAAAAGAAACCCGTTGACTCTTTTTTGCCTTATTGCACACTAAGTTCGACGAATTCATTTCGCACAACAACAACGCCTTTAAGCCGCCACCTGCTTACATAGTATACGGCCAGGTGGAGATAGTTGGGTACAACTTGATTTCTTATTGAAAATCAAACAATCGAACGAAATCATTGAGCAGGAGAAACTGTTGCACAACAACAACAGCAATGCAAGCAAATATAAATAAAAGTATGACACTGCAAATACACAAGGAAGCCGAGAGACAAATAGCAAAATCAGCAACAACAAACTAGCAATGATAACAACAACAAGAATGCCAAATGAAGAAAAAGTCAATATACAACACAGATCCCAGGCGATGTGACTCAATCAGTGGCATTTGTTTGGGACATTTGCTGAATATTTTCCGATGCCAGCAAAGCAGAACAACAACAACAAAACAAAACTACAGTTAGACGCTGGCACTGCCGTGCTAAGATAGTTGCAGCGGCGAGGGTACTGAAGCAAAGCTGGCGTTGGACACCAACAGCATGGCAGCAACAATATCCGTAAACTGTTTTGATAAAAGAGCTGGCAATTCACCATGGCAGAGTGGCAGAGTGGCAGCGCTGCCGGAGCGAAGGTGAGTAGTGCCGAACAATAAAAACTTTACGCAAACTTCATGTAATTTGACACAAATACTCGACAACAGTGTGTACAGACTGCACACCCGCCTCACCGCTCCACCGCCGAGCTTGCACCAAACTGATAGTTGCACGTTTTCGGTCAACTTACGCGCAACACACAAGCAGGCACGCACACAACCTTATAAACGAACTTCCTGGCTTCGGCCACTCACAGGCATATATAAAGACACTATTGATGAGCTCAAACGGCAGCTCGACTCAATTTCCAACACAGTGCAATAAAAATTACCAAAAAGCAAAAGAATGAGCTCCTTTTCCTATTGGAAGTTCGAGTTCAAAAGTGTGTATGTGTGAGTGTCGCTGTGCGCCAAGGAAATGAAATGCTGGAGGAAATAGCGTCCAGGTAAAAAGTGCCGAGGCTAGAGGATAATAAGTAAGCAAGCTGGCTGTAAGCTTGCAATCGGGCGACTAGAATTAATTAAAAATTCAATGAGCCAACTGTGATTGCTCTCACACACACACACACATATGTATGTATGTATATATTTTCTGAGAAGTAGCATACACGAAAGCAATTCAAAATTGTTTGCCTCCAGAGGAAAATATTTCGGTGCATGTATGTACACGTGGAAATATATTGGTTTACGGTGCATTCCCTACTATGGGTACTTTCAGCACACAGATCTTAGAGCAGAAACACATTTTTTATGGGTTGTAGGAAAGTTTTATTAAATATTTTCAACATCATAATTGAAGACATTGAGCATTTACAAATTAACTGATTATTAAGTGAAATTTTCATTCAATTTTAATTGTATATCCAGGGTCTTGCTTTAAATGAAAGACCACACAAAGAACTGACGGTTTACGAACTATCAACAAATTTATAGTATGTATAGCTGGGTATTTTTTATGTAAAAGAGGAGGATGGAATCATGGAATCATGTGTAGAAGTTCACGTAAGTGAGGAAAGTTCTTTAAGCACCATTCACTTGGTAGTCGCCAGAAACGACTCTTTTAAATATGGCTCAAGGAGCTCACGACTTCCGTTCTTAGACCAGGCATCCTCTGGGTAGTCAAAAAACATCCGTTTGAAGGCCAGCTAAAGTGAAAAGGCGAATCATCCCTACCCTAGGATGTGCGCTGGGTTTAGGACAAGCCACGTAAAAACACACCCCCAATGAAAATAACTCTACATCTTCGGATGAGAGACCCCTCTTTTGATAATGACCACAGCAAACGTATTAAGGTTTGCGATTTAAGAGCATGCTTTAGAATCTTCGTCTCATAATTGTAAAGGTGCCCCCGCCACTTTATCAAAATCGTGCTTGGCGACTTTAACGCCAGGGTGGGCAAAGCAGGTATATTTGACACTATGGTCGGTAAATTCAGTCTCCACGATGAAACATCCTCAAATAGGTTGAGGCTGATCGACTTCGCCGGGGACCGAAATATGATTACCTGTAGTACTAGATTCCAGCATAAGAAAATTCATCGAACTACCTGGCTGTCTCCGGATCGAAAAACCACCAACCAGATCGATCATGTTGTGATAGACAGAAGACACGTCTCCAGTGTTTTAGATTTGCCTGCACTCCAAGTCCTAACATCGACTAGGACCACTATCTTATTGCATCCATGATTCGCACCCGCCTCTATGCAGCAAAAAATGCACGCCAACAAACACAAAGAAGGTTCGACGTCGAGAAGCTGCAATCACAACAGATAGCCGAACGACTTTCTATCCGACTTGCACTCCTACTCTCTCGTCAACAACTCGGTATAAGGGAACTATGGAACGGCATTTCAAGCTCCTTACGTACAGCTGCAACCGAAACCATTGGATTTCGGAAAATGAAAAAGAACAGCTGGTACGACGAGCAGTGCCGTGTTGCAGCGGAGAGAAACCAGGCTGCCTACATCGCAAAGTTACGATCGACCACAACACGTGCGGGATGGGATAGATACCGTAAGTTGAAGAGGGAGGCGAGACGCATTTGCAGACAGAAAAAGGAGGTGGCCGAAATGCATGAGTATGAAGAGCTTGACAAGCTTCCCGACAAGGGTAAACTCTTGTAGAACCCCCAAAGGTGATCTAGCGACCGATAACCAGAACACAATAAAATTATTGAGGGAACACTGTTCAGCAGGCTGGATGGCAGTGAAAGCATGACACCAGAAGATGGTGAACCAGAGTGCCCATTCGATAACAATGGAGCAGACGTTCCATTGCCCGACTATGAAGAAGTTCCAATAGCAATTACCAGCCTGAAGAAAAAAAAAGCGGCGAGATATTCAAATACGGCGGGGAAAAAGTAATAAGGACATGCATCAGCTTCCTCGTAGAATATGGTCGGTATTGAAAAATTTAGTTGCAAATTTTCAAATTAAATACTCAATTTTGGTAAGAACTGGAAATACCAAAATTTTAATTTTTTTATTATTAATATTATTTTACTATTACAACCCTACATTTCCTATAGACAACAAAGTTACACACACCTACAGGTAGCTGCATATAATCATTGCTGACAGTCCAGGTAGGTGTCGCCACAATTTAGCACAACAAGCCGCATTCAGCTTTAAGGTGTCGTTGCTTTTGTCACTGCAAGAGCAGAGCAACATCTAAAGAAAAAAACAACAACGTAACGCTTCCCCCACACTTAATTCCAACTGAAATATGTCGAAAACTAACTCATCTGTTTTGATTTTGTTTTGTCAACGTTGCTTTGCATGCAAAAACCTCTACAAAGAACATTAGTGACTTTTGCCAGCAGTGTTCACCATGCAGCATCACAACAACAACAGAAAATTTCGCTTAGCTGTGTGAACTCTGCCCTCAACAAACTATGTGTGAGTTTAATGTTTGTGAGCGTATGATACTTTTCGGTTTAGTCATTTCCTAAATTCTGTTGCCACCTATCGGACTGCAATGACATACTTTTCATTTTTTGCCGTCCTTAGCAATCTGCGTATGCAAAGAGAGAACAACGATCTACAATATCAGTGGCGGTCGAGTTAGTTTAGCCTTCTGTTCGTCAAACTACAAGCGGTGCAGCAAACAAGTGAGTATGTTTTTGCTGTTGTTGTTGTGGTAATTTTAATTATGAATGGCGTTGCCAAGTATACAAACACTGTTAACGAAGTAAGAATGTCGTTAATATTAAGCGGAATATAAGGGTTCGCTTCAGTCACTGCCAATATCGGTTAGTCATAAGTATATCGATAGTTATTGAATTTTTGCGCCACAAATCGCTCTTTTGAACAACATAACTTCTCAAACGTAATAATCAAACAAAATAACGTCAGCGATATCTATCGATAATGTAATTGGAAAATAATCGATAATTCATTATATCGATAGTTTCAGCTACTGCTCATTTTACACTGCTGTGAATCATCAACGATAGTAAAGGTATAATTTAAAAAAAAATTATCGATATTTGCGACTATTCCCTGCTTTTCATTCATAAGATTTCCATAGTGACGTTCGTTCAATCGAAACTCTGATATCTTTGCCTTTCATTGCACTAACAAATTATTACGAGGCTTTCTATACATCCATACACACATAGTACTATATTTATCGATACATACAAACTCATACCACATATGAGTGCAAGTAAATTTTCACAAAGTCCAATCCCTTCCCCCTCTTCCTTGTTGGCATTCTCTACTGTCATAGAGTGATTTAATTATCGTCGGATTAGTGCAAATCAGAATATTCTATCAGAATTTTCATAGAATTTCAACATATTACTTAGTTAGATACACAAATGCTTCGTTGGCTATCCCCAAAGACGCTGCCGGGCAAAGTGTTCAATCAAACGCAAAAGTAAACACAGCTGTCAAGGCCGCACAAACACCGCTTAGAAGGTTGCATAAGTAGATATCTCTCCCAAAATTTGCATGGTACAGTGGAGAGTTTTCAAGCAAAACCGGATTAGGATTTTCTCTCGATACTCCACATGAGTTTTGAGGCCTTGTACCGCCAAAAAACTATATTTCAAACTTCCTTCTAGCTAAAGATCGTTTTCGGGACAAAGTAATATTCTTTAAACTTCGGCTTTATGAAGCTCTTGATCATATACCACAAAAATAAAAGCAATTCTATAATTAAGAAAACATTTATTTGCGAATGCCATACTTTAAGAAAGTGGACGTAAAAATGAAATCACTTAGAATAAAAGAATTTTGAGACCTGAGTCTGGTCGAATTTTTATTTACCGTTTATCTATGATTCAAAATTTCGCCATATTTTTAATATGTTAACTCGACCACGACCAACAAAAAATTAAGTTGAGTTAAGTAAATTTAGATTAAGTTAAGTTAAGATAAGTTAAGTGATGTTAAGTTAAGTAATGTTAAGTTCAGTTAAGTTGATTTAAGTGATGTTAAGTTAAGTTAAGATAAGTTACGTTAAGCTAAGACAAGTTAAGTTAAATTAAGTTAACTTCAGTTAAGTTAAGTTAAGTTAAGACAAGTTAAGTTAAGTTAAATTAAGTTAACTTCAGTTAAGTTAAGTTAAGTTGAGACAAGTTAAGTTAAGTTATGTTAAATTGTGTTAAGTTAAGTTAAGTGATTTTAAGTTCAGTTAATTTAAGTTAAGTTAACTTAAGTTAAGTTAGGTTAAGTTAACTTCAGTTAAGTTAAGTTAAGTTAAGACAAGTTAAGTTAAGTTATGTTAAATTGAGTTAAGTTAAATTAAGTTAACAGTGAACAGTTGCATAAACACTGACTCAAATTTGATTATGCTAGTCTACACGATTTATACCAGTGTTAGTTCGATTCATCACTATCCAAGGTTTAATCCCAATAAGACCCAAGAACTCGTCTTAAAATGTGTTGTTGATGCGTATATCCTTTAATGACAGCCTACTTTAGTTAAAAAACTTTTTTAACTGAAATTCGGTTAGTAATTTTTCGATAAGTTTTATCTCCATAAAAAACTTAATTAAAGAAATTATCAACAATATCTCATAAACTTAGAAAAGTATATATCAGCGACTATTTGTATCTCGCACCACTGTGCGACACTTTGGTGGTCAACCGATATTGCCACTGTCCATCGAACGGTCGTCTGAGCGTTGAATCGGCAGGCCAATCAACTGAACTGAATTACTCTGAGGACAGCAGCGTCGGTGTTAACCACCAGAAGACGCATCATCAGCATATACGCACCCAAGCCCTTAGACAAAAGCGAATACTTGCGTTATATAGACATTAGTAACTTTTGGAGAATCCGACAAGTACTCAGCTAATGTGCCACTAGTACGATAAGGTCCGGTACAAGGTCAACTGACCTCATTGCAGCAAGAAAGTAATCAAGAACTAGTTGTTATAACTTAATTTCAAGTTCGATCATTTTTTTCGAAACTGGTTGGGTATTTATATTACTAGTCAAAAGATTTTAAAATTAGAACCTGCAAATAATTTTGATGAAATAATGCCGAGTTGATAATACTTGGATAAATATAAATCCGGATCCGTCAAGGTTACATAGAACCGACTGTTCCGAGGAGATTTCTAGTGATGGTATGAAGAAGAGGAAGAATGAGGATATTAAAAGCAACAATACAAAGTGAACTTCTAGTTAATGCTGCACTAGTTAAGTCATTAGTAACTAACCTAATATATATATGTATGTTATATACTTTTGTACATACACATACTTACAACTGTTTACTCAAATTATGTGCATATACGCGTGTAGTGTGTGGTGGATGTTTGCATAACTGATGGCATTGGAGCAACTTAAGGGCAACAACTAAGACATTACAACAACACTATGCGTGATATTCGTTGGGAGGGCTCTTAACATTCAACTGGCCGTACTTGAAAGTTTAGATTTGATGCCACAATGATTTTGTTAGCAGTCCGCTTGCAACAACAATGCAGCAACGATCTTTCTCTTTGTAAGCGTTGCCGGCCAGTGGTCGATGCTGTAGCAATTTCCAATGCAATTCGATTTATTTAGAAGTTTCATGTTTGCATCAGCCAATGCAGAAACAAGGAAGGAACACACACAAACAACGATTAAAGCTCACCAAATTTTCGTTGAAAACTTCCACAGATGCGTATGTGAGTGTGCAATTATACTCTTGCAACATGTTGCTACAGAGTATAAAAGTTTGGTTCAACCAAGGGTAGTGTGGGGTCAAACTTTTAGGTAGGAATACACATCTCTTTTATGTTACAGTGGGAAAATGGGTGAAACGAATTTCAGCCACGCCTTCTTCTTATATAAATTGTCAAAATCTAAGTTATCTTAATTGAGAGTACTTAGAATGAATAAATTCGATGGAACACTCTAGGGCCATAAACAAACAGGCCTTATGAACCTGAAGCTACTTCCCTGGCTTTAATTTTAATCCATGTAAGTTGCAAGAGCTTGAAATGTTTGGTAACACCCGAACTATGTCCATCCTTACTTACATACTTATATGTGTTTTGTGTGTTCGAGAGTTCGATTACCTCAATTGATTTACGGCTTTTCATCTTGAAGTTCTCGAACTCATCGAAAACAAAACACTGGAATCGATAGAGCAAAGCAAAACAAGCAAGGTAAGACAAAAAAAACAAAGGCACCTGAAGATAAACACAGCCAAACGTGTTGGAAGTGAAAATTGCCTAAGTTTAGTGACCATTTAACACCTCTGAATCACCTGGATGCCGTGAGCTCCCTCCCTGCCTCTGAAGTGCTTCCTGTGGCAGTAGCCTCAAAGGCGAAGTGTGGTTGATTACAAAGAGTTGCCGAGTGCAGGTGGCGATTGCAATTAGAATTCACTTCAAAACTGAAGCGCTTAGAGTTTTCGCAAGTTGACCTGAGTGCTTGGAACGCCAGTTGTTGTTGGAGGTGCTTTTGTTAGGAACTACATATCAATTTTGCTAGTCTCAGTTTGATTAAAAGGGTAGATTAAGTTCAAGTGTGTGTTCAATATGATGGCCATCGCACTTTGTTTACAGTCCTCTGTGAAGCCAGTTAACAAATCCTATAGTTGGGTATTAAATCTCGACACAGCGAATTGAGGACAAGGTGCGCTGTTAAAGCGAGCTTAACAACAGCGTGCCAGTCGTCTCTTCTTTTCGCTGTTTGGCGCCAATTCTAGATACCAAGTGCAGAGCCAGGTCCTTCTTTACCTGATCTCTCTAATCCAGTGGAGGTATTCCTCTTCCTCTGCTTCCCCTGCGAATACTGAATCGAAAACTTTCAAAGCTGGAATGTTCGGCTCGCACAAAACTCATAAGAGTGGTCGGTTCTTCGGCCGCGCTGTGTTCCATAAATCTGATATATTAAGCTTAGATATGCATGTACTCAATTGCTTACTTACTAACATACAAATATTTAACCCGTTTTCTTTCTTGATCAATGACCCTTTTGTTTACAATTAGTCAGGTTCACAATCTTGTTCCTCATTTATCCACAACCTTTGATTACGTTTGTGGGCACTTACCCTTGTGTTTACATTTTATGAGGTCAACGACCTTTTTGTTTACATTTAGCCAAGTTCACAACCTTCGGTTAAATTTAGCCATGCTCCAAGCTTTATTTACATTTAGCCAATTCAACAACCTTTTTTTACATTTTATGGGTAAATGAACTCTTTACGTTTTATGAGGTCAATGACCGTTTTGTTTACATTTATCCAAGTCAACAGCCTTTGTTGACGTTGAATTTCAAGACTGATACTGTTGTTGGTTGAAATTATCTACGACTTCAGAGTTATGACTGTTAGCAGTGATGTGTGAGGCAAGTCGCGAATGCGAGACGTGAGTAAATAAATATGGCGTCGAAACTGTCTGACAATCTACTGGGCACTAAGCCGAAACCGAAATACTCAAATCCTTTAAGGCACTAATTTACTGATCAAGGTGACCCAAAGCGATGGGGGTTAAGATACCTCCTATAAGTCGAGTATAACAGCGGTTTTTTAGTATGTGTTGTCTCAGGATCTTACTTGAAGGTGATATTAAAAATTTAAATTTTATGAAAATGGCGCTTTTTATAGTCCGGTTCATATTTGATCAGAGGGTATAAAATTAGTTAATAGAAAAAATTTATTCACAAATGAGTATTAATTTTAATTAATAGAAAAAACTTATTCACAAACGAGTATACACAAATGTTTTTTCAAATTGAAGTAATATGCCAAAGGATTGCTTCAACATGACATCAAATAATGCAGTTAATTGTATGAAGCTGGCAACCCCCTTCAACTACTGCTGCGCTTGAGCTTAATTTAATAAAATAAAAATCCTTTGATAAACTCCGGCGAAATGCTACCCGCTCACTAACATAAAATATTTATGGAAAGATGAAAATTAAATTTATTAGCAGAAATTTGTGTTTAAATCACAAAGTGAATTATTTTCGCGGCGCGCTTACGCAAAATCCAGGTCAACACGGTGAGTTGTATGACGACAACAAAAAGCCGCTTTAACAATGCATAATAATAAGAAAAACAAACAAATCCACCAAGTGACCCATAGCTTGGCGACAACAACAACAGCTACAGCCACAACAGCGACAACAACAACAACGGCTGCGAAAGTGGAAAACAAAAGCAACAAAGCCATAATAATGGGGCCAAATGTGCTGCATAAGTAAGCGTTATGCCACTGACACGCACACACGCACATACATACACACACACGCGCGTGCTTGCATGCATTTGTCTACGCCTGTAGGGAGGTGGCAAATGCAATACATAGAAAAGCTGCAAGGGCTGCACAGCGTCAACTGCATGCTAGTGACAACAACAACAGCAACAGTTAAGAAGGTGACAACAACAACAACAGGCTACAAGAGCAACCGCTAAGCAGAAAGGAGAACAACAGTCAACAGCGTCAAAGTGGCAAAGAACAACAGCGTAAGAAAAGCTAAACAAGCCACAACCGTGCGCCTGGAATGCAGCGGGCGGGCGGCAGGCATTGTAAGACAATTCTACAAAAATATGGCAAGCAGAGGCGAGGCGGCAAATGTGTGTAAGTAAATTTGCGCAGGCACGTCGCTGCAGATGCGGCCGCCTCTAACAACAGCCTTGTGTTGCACATAGTAAATCTGCAGTAACCAAAGCGTTGTTGTTGTTGTTGTTGTTTTTACTTTTTTCCCGCTGCTACTGCTGTTGATTTCTCGTAATTAAAATGCGCAATAGCAGTGCTTACAACGCGTCTTGCTATTGTTCTTACGGCGCTGTATGCTGTAGTTATTGTTGTTGTTATCCTTCTTTTTGTTACTGCATTTAAAATTCGTGTCTGTCGATTTGTCAGCTCGCCGGTTGCCTTTTGCTTGGTCAACACTGCGCCCATTCTCATCTGCTTTTATGACGCTAGCCGAGGATAACAGCATAATTCATCCAGCGTGCTAGCAAGCCAGCCAGTCACATTAGCAGACGCCAGATTCGTGTCGGAGCTGGAAACCGTTGCTTTCATCATTTCGTTGTTCTTCTTCTTTTTTTTTTAGTGCATTGTCTTGCTCCTTAGCTACGGGTTTACGCTGCCAGCAATTAGAGCTGGGCAGAGAGCGAAATACCGTGTTCTTACATTTAATTTGAAGTTCTGTGTCTTCATTGTGCATTATACAGTGACGCATATAAATTTTAATTCAGGACATTTTTAATATGTTCGTTGGGTTAGCTTACATTTTTCCATTTTTGCCTAAAAGTTTCATGCCTAGCGCCTCAAAGCTTCCTATGTGTAGCAACCCCATAGAATACTTCTATTTAGGCGATTCTCCTAATACAGATGAAGAAAACATTTATTATGAACGTCGTCTGCATTCTCGATATACGTGTAGAAAGCTACTTACCTGACCACCGGGGAGAAAGATCCCAAATTAAACCCCGAAATTTCACCACTGTTTATGATTAAATACTATCTTTTCCGAGGATTTCTATATCGTCCTGATCCACTGATGGAAGAAACTCTGTTATTTTAGAGAAGATACAGGTTATAAAAGATATAATGATGCGTGTTCAGAAAATGAGATTTTTCGACGGAATTGAACGAAAGTAAGGTAAATTCTGTATCAATGCAAAGTTTGGTTAGGTAAAGTAACACAACCATAACTGAAGTAAAATACATACGTCATCTGATTCTGGATTGCCCAGAAATTTGCAGAGACAGGCTCAAGGCCCTAGGTTCCATCTACATGGACAAGGATTAGATCAACTCAGTCGCGCCCAGCAGGCTCCTGGAATTGTTCTGGATGCTGGACCTTTGTGGCCAGGAGCCAGAGTAGAATTTTTTGTAGTTGCAACTCAAAGTCCTTTTCTTCGCGGAGTGTCACTTATTATGGAAATAATGTATAACTTTTAACTCTCTTTGTTTTGTTGGGGGGTTGCTCTCCTTACTTCCCTCCACGTGGATCCGCCTCTGTGTGTGTGATATAGGGTAGAACACAGTAGACCACAGGTCTCAGTGCAAAACCTCAATTGTCCTATCTATCCACCTAAAATACATAAGTATTCATAGGTGCGTACGTCAAAATAAATCTTGTTACATATCAGAAGTCTTTTCATACCTTAAAAGCTCGATCTGGTATGAAATCAGAATTGTATGTGTCGACTCATTTCGCAGACTTCACTTTAGTTTGACCTCTCCTCAGCTGGGCCTGGACTAGAAAAGTATGATTTTTGAAAAAATAAGTCGTTTCCTTTCTGGTTTATGCTTCCTTTACGATATTCATAAACTTATTTAAGCGGATATCGCTTTTAATAACGTTTACAATACGGTCCGAATATCTCAAGAAACATCGGTTACGGTAGGGATGCAAGAACAGCAAATACTGATGAAAACGATGAAAATACGCGTTACCTAACATTTTTTTATTAAGTCAGATTTTACCAAACGCTTCATAAGACCTTTAGCATCTGTGAATCAGCAAAATATCATGGGACTCCCTACGAAACCATCCACATAGGTTAATACTACTGCCGATGCTATTGTTATTGCTTCACGATTTGTGTTATATTTCAGCCATTTTAATTTCGGTTGCTTTGCTCTGTACATTGCTCATTGTTACATTTTTTTCTTATTCAATTTACGCTTTTCTCCTTATTTTGGCTGGCTTTGCGAGTTCCCAGTGAAGTCACAAAAATTTCGCGTCTCCGAGACGACGCGCCATATGCGCATACACACAGACAAACAATACAAATGTAGAAAAGTCACATTTGCCGATAAGAACTCTCTCTACCCCCGTCGCACCAGCTCACTACCGCAGCGACGAGGCTCCACCACATTCCTGTCCGACCACATTTTTCGCCTTTGCACGCGCAGCTGCTTGCAGAAAATCGCATTAAATTTAATTGCAACTTGTGGTCACAAGTTGCAGCGGAATGAGCGGCGTGTGGCAAGGGGCGAGTGTGGTGCAGGCACATAAAACGATCGTCGTGTGCACATCAATAATTCAATTGGTGCAGCGGCAAATTTGCATCTGTGACAAGCGGCGTGTGACGGCGTGTGGCGACATACGCGGCTGTCGAGTAATTTTTTTTTTGGTTTGTGGGTGTTGCTGGTAAAAGTGATAGGAAAGTAGGGGCGGTGCAACCAAGAAGTTGGTCTGATGCAGCGACCACATAAACTCGCTTCAATGACATCCAATGCGAGCGAGGCCATCTTTAATTTCATTAAGAAATTATGGTGAGGCTTGACACAACTCCTTCCAAAGTATAATGGACAAAACGAGCGTAATCGTGAGCCTATTATCTGAACTAAACTTAGAATTTTATTTTTGACCTATTTACAATACACCAGTGTGAATGAATATCGAAAAGTCAGTTTTAAGAAACTTCTTCTTTCGCCCATTATTCCATCGACTGCGATATTCGCCGTGCCAATGTGTAAAGGACCATAAATCTTCCGTAGAACCTTCCTATCGCAAATTCATAACGCCGACTCATCAGATGTTGTCATTGTCCATGGCTCTGCACCATATAGCAGGACGGTAATGATGAGTGACTGGTAGAATTTGATCAAAGGTGGGTTTCTTATCCGCGGCTATTTTGATCTTTGAATTGCCAGTGTTTCTTACGTGGCGGGTCCAAATCCCAGCGCACAATCTTGTGGAAGGATGTTTCATCTTCTCACTTTAGTCCGCCTTCAAATGAATGTTTTTTGGCTATCCAGAGGATACTTGGTCTAAGACCGACCGGTTCCTAAGTGAATAGCGTTCAGAGAACTTTCCTTACTTGCGTGAACTTCTACACGTGACTCTATCCTTCATCTTTTAAGGAACTACTGCCGCTTAATATTCGTCAAAGCACAGTGTTTCCTTTTCCACTTCGAGTCAGAAGACTCTGTGAGCTTAATATAACCCTATATCATCTATAAGACCCCGACTAACATCTTTTTGGTCCGAAAACATGTAAAACTTTGAGCAACAACAGAAATTTTTAGCTTTCCGCCTTTCGTATAAGAAGTTTATCTCTGGCTAAGCATTTACAGGGTATTTTATTGATTCTACTTGAGTTGAAAGCTGCAATGTCAGACGTACACACGAAAACTTCAGATTGCAGTTCCGATTATGAGAGATTGTTGACCAAACATTATTCCGCAATTTTAGACTCTATTCAAGGCGGCTTTCAGACCATGCACATTAATTAAAACTTGCCGCGGAAGTAGCAAAAGGAAAATTATACAAACCAGGTCTCTCTGCGGAACAAAACACCATTCCCGCTAGTCGCAATGTACAACCGCATTTATTTGCTTCGACTTCACCATAAAACCAGCTGACCAACTCACCGCTAGGCAAAACAAACAAACGCATAGATGGCGAGATCAAAAAACAAAAACTAAAGACACGTAGAAAAAAGCAATCGACAGGATCAGCAGGATAATAAAAGTGAATAAGCGCCACGTCATAAAATGCGTACAAATGCGCTGGCTTTTACCTCTCACCGCAGAAGTTAGTCCGTCAGCGAGTAACAGGAACGACGAAGCTATGCCCAAGCTATGGCGTGCTAGCTGCGAATGAATGCCATGAGGAAAAAAGGCACAAACATCCCAAGGCTCTGCTTAATTCGCAAGTTGGAATTTATTATGAAAGAAATTCCATAAATCTGTCCGAAAAAAGGAGTCAGAAATGTTTATGGAAAAAAATGCCAGTAAAAAGTGTCTGACTACTAAAGGAGAAAGGAAAGAGGGAACATTTATATGAATACCTTGAATCAGTGTGAGTGAGTGTCAGAGTGCGGGAGAACAAAGTCAAGTGCTAGATGCGTCATTACGAGGGCAGTTTGATGAAACTGTGTACTTTTGAAAGATGTCCAATAATTGGCGCAGAAGGCTTCAGAAGTCTTAAGTTCAAGTCAAGCGGCGTCAGTTTTTACATCAATTTGATCTTGTAAAGATGAAGAACAAGATTTTTTGGCAAAATTCGCCACAACGACGTCACAGAGATGACCAACGCTTGAGAACGACGTGATTTGGGTCCTTCTCAATTGATGCACTAGCGGCAGCAATACTCTCGACACTTCTTTAACACTTCTTTGTCTCAATAGCATAGAGACATTTTGCACTGTGGCTGTGGATTCAAATTTTTCCACTAGACGCTCAATTGTTGATCTGTGAGGCCGATTATGACAACCGTGAATTAAATGTAGCGCTCTTAAAGTTGAGGCCACTGACTCCGAATTTCGGTAGCAAATTTTAATAATTTCGATTCGTTGTTTGATCATATAACTTTCCATGATAAAATACACTTCATAATTTTACACTTATAGGGTCATTGATGCTTCCTTCTGGACATATATATTATATATAGTTTACCCGGTTCAAAGTATAAAAAGAGAATTTCAGAAAACCTAATATTTTAGGCTGGACAAACACTGATAAGCAAAATAGAAATTACGCCTAAAAAATAAACGAAAAAAACTTTCTCGGCTTATTGGGACCCCTCGTTGCAAAACAAATGCGTGTGTACTTGTTTGGTGCACGTATATGGCGCTTTGTTGAATACTTGCAACAGTGGTAACAAAAAAAAAAAAAATACGTACACCTACAAACAAGCGCACACACATAACAGGAAGCCAATGATGGCTCCAAATCAACCAAATGGGACGTAAATTTATGAGCCACCGACTACA
Source organism: Bactrocera zonata (assembly GCA_037783105.1). Classification (NCBI taxonomy): domain Eukaryota; kingdom Metazoa; phylum Arthropoda; class Insecta; order Diptera; family Tephritidae; genus Bactrocera; species Bactrocera zonata. The sequence continues at coordinate 11,092 of JBAWJQ010003161.1, read as the reverse complement.
CTGAATATTACTTACTTGTGGAGTGAAAATTACAAATGAAAACAGCTAAATTAATGCCGGCCTTTCACCATGCCACAAATACACATATACATATGTGTACATACGTGCAACGGAGTATTTTTTGCTTTTGCTCGAACACTTTTAGTTAATTATGCAAAGTTTGCATTTTATTTGATTTTCTAATGCTAATCGGTTTATGGGCAGCGCACGTCTTCCGGTCAGCAATACCAAATTTCCGTTCGCCGAGCAAAACAGACACACACACACACACTCATAAAAATGCAGTAAGCACATGTGAGCGCACACACTCAAGCGCGCATAAAAGTTTCTTTCTCGCCGGAAGGCAGAACGACTGTCCGAATTCACTCCGTTATATTATATATGCACTCATACATAGTTATTTATTTATGTGTGTGTGGATGTATATGTGATATGTGTCTGAATGTGCACTGCAACCGAGCTGAGGCGTTGAGACGGCCTCCAAGCGTTCGGTGGCAGACAGCACTGAATTTTTGGTCAACCCAATGTTGCTGATCCCAATCTACAACAAATTGGCATTAAATGTTATTTTTCAGCAGATTTATTGTCGTCAGCGTTTGTGGCGCGATAGAGCAGTGAATGGGAAAAAACCTCGAAAGTGTATAAATTATCGCACACACACACAAGCGCACTCACGCACACATGATTATGCTGGTGAATAATACATATATGTATACGCAAGTGTAGCTAGAATTCTATAAATGTCGTGCATGTGTTTGTGTGTGCGGACTATAAAAGCAAAAATCCATAAATGCATTTATTCTCGTAATTTGTGTAGTAAAGTTGATTTTATCTATTCCAATAAATCTATTTTCATAGATGTCAAAATAATATTTGATTTCACTGTTTTCTTGACCCCCTAAAAAATTATTACGCTAAATCGTAGTTGTAGAAACAATACATTGCAAAAGATGTATTTGTAGCTTTAAACCCAGAGTTCGAGTCTCTATCATGTCGACATGTTTTCACTCCTAACTTCATTCTCGAATTCTCCGATATTAGTCCGTTTTCAATTTCATACTACAAGCCACAAATTACACTTAATTATTCTTCAAATATTCATTGCAACAACATAAAGGTATAAACTTGGAAAAAAAGTCTAATGCATTAAAAATCAGATGAAACATTTCATACTTCCTTTATCTTCAAGTAACAACAATTTTTGGCGCGAAAACGTCGGATCTTGGATTTCTTAAAACTTCTCAAGAGCCTACAGAGCGAAGCTAAATATGTCGCTTGGGAAGGTCGAGCGGCTCCAGTTCTTGCACAAGCTGTATTTTGTATGCTTTCAGTCTAAGATCTTGACGTAAAATGCGCTAAGTCGTGCCATATTAGTCCGAGTTGCTGCGAAGGGCGCCGAATCGACTCTCAACGGTCTTTGTGTGCACTTTATCTCAATAGCTTACATAGGATGTCTAACCTTTTTCAGCCCAAATACCTATTTTCTGTTAGAGTTCCACGTTCCATGGATGCTGTCCACACTAAAGGCAAAGGCTGAACAGTCACAAAACCAATGTTCCAACGTTTCTATATCTGATCCACTTTGGGCCTCAATCATGTTACTGCATTCCATCTTTCATAAGAACAGAATCATTTGGGTGCCTTATATTTGTGACATTCCAAGACCTAAGATGTTCCTTTCACATCATAGGTCTCAAGCAACTCTTACAGAAGTTCAACGGCAGCACCAGAGCCGGTCATATAGCGGGCGGAAATACACAAACCGACTAACCTAAGCACTTTTTGAAAAGAATAAATGCGACCCTTTTGGAAGATATATAGATTGCCACATATTATATATTTATGTAAGTTTCGGTGCGTTATACTTTGAAATCCCACAATGCTAGTCTAGAACTAAAATTGTTTTAAAATCGATATACCGATATCGGTTAGGTTAGATCAAGGAGGGGTTTTGAGTGGCAAACGGCTTAATTAGGTTAAGTTGTGACGAAAATAATTCTAATAAATGCTTCAAAAGACTCTCATAGATTGACGAAGCTCTTCGAGCTTATCAAATATGAATTAAGGCGGATTTGATTACCTAACCGTTGGAAGTATACTGATATTATTGGTCTTACCAACCCAGCAGAACACGGCGGAATAGTTCTCGTTTACCACCAGACTAACGGCAGGGTTGATAAGACCAATGAAGTCAATATCCTCCCAAGAGTCTCTTGTCATCAAACAATCGTCAGCAAGTCTTGGCTTCTACGTCACTGTTGATAGTCATTACTTGGAAGCTATAGATAATTTCGTTTACCTTGGAACCAGCATCAACAATATAAACAATGTCAGTATTGTAATTCGATGCAGAATCGTTCTGATCGGTGATACTTTGGACTGAGAAAAAAATTAAAAAGGAAGGTCTTCTCCCGACGAACGGAAACAAAACATGTATGGTCCTCTGAACATTGGTGATAGCCAATATCGCAGACGAAGTATCAATGAGCTGTACGAGTTATACTCGTACGACAACATTAAAATGGTTAAGTGTATAAAAAGACAGCGACTACGCTGGTCAGGTCATGTTGTTAGAAAACACTCAAGCTTGTAAAGTGTTCCACCCGGTATCTACTGGTGGAAGCAAAGGAAAGGGATTGCGGTAGCTGCAAACTCGAAGAAAGTAAAGAAACGGTTCTACTCTTCCTCTGGGACAATCCAGCTTTTGGCATCCGGCAGATACTAAGAAATGAATGTCTATACGCAAAGATCATAACGGCGATAAATAGTTTCATTGAGGGTAACAAATAGTTTAAACACAGCAATGGAATGTGATATGAAGATAAAGGTTACCAGTGTTAATTGATCCCCATGAGCGGCATTCTCACCTACCTACCTATGATCTCATAAACGGTGCCTACGCCAATGTCACTCAGAGGACCTACTCGAGCTGTTCGCTAAGGAGACCTAGAAAACAGAAATTGTTACTCTGTTTGAGACCATTGCCACAGGAACCAAGAGGTGATTGTCTTTGCTCAACATAATATTTCGAAATGACGTGAAATAGGGAGGCCATTGAACGACTCTGCAATCAGCACCTAATTTAATACTATATAATAGTATTATATATAAAACAAAAGCAATGATAATAGTTATACAAAGCTTTGTTGCAATAATGGCAACGAAAGTGAGCAATCGGCTGAGAAATCAATAGAACAATCTAAGTGGCAGCTTAGTGCCGACACTTGCTGCCTATGGGACATACTTAGGCAATACATGTCGACAGACACACGCACACACACAAACAATGCACTGCAATCCATTGTCTGCACTTGGTTGCCCAACAATGACACTATTTTTCGGTCAATTGTCGCCCACAGCAACAATAGCCGCTAGAGGTGAGACGTAGTAGAGAGAGAGCAAGCGACGGCAAAGCATTACGAATTAGGCGATATGGACTCGGCGGCACGTTCAACACTCGGGCGCACACTTATCCTTCTACAGTTGGACTTCGAGAGTCAACTTGAATTATTGACTAAAAATGTCTCTGTACGGCGTCCAAGTGTAAGAGAAGCTGTAGCGGTGAAGAATGAGCAAATGAAGACTGAGGACCGATAGCGGCGCTGCGAAGCCAAGTGAGGGTGGACATTTTCCAGACACTTGTCACATCAATTAAGTGGAGCAACAAATGGCGAGCAAAGTGCAGAGGCATGGGCAGACGACAACGATGTAGCAGCTCAGTGAACATGCGGGCATAAATAAATATCCCAGATATCGGCACAGAGACACATCCGCAAATGCTTGCACGGAACAATAGAGACGACAAGACCAGGGGGCGACTAAGCACAGGCGGTGCAACAGGCAGAGAGGCTGCTGTTTTAATTATCACTTTTGTTGTTGTTCAATGTTTGTGTATGTGTTCGTCTAGTGTTGAGCAACTGTTCCGGAGTATGAGTGTGTTTGTTTGGGTGTGTGTATCAATAATTTATATTGTCGTGGCATAAGTGTTTGTTATTATTATACATTTGTATTGTTCTGCAAGAGATTTGTAGCGCCAACACTTTGGTACTCGATATGTTGTTATTGTCGTTGTTGTCAACTGATAATGTCGCCCTTGTAGTTGCCGCCTGCCGCCTATAGTCGACCAGCTCTGCTTAATGATCTCAAAAATTATATTCTCTAATGAAATAACTCCAAGTCTGGCTTGGTTTGTGGTTGCTGTTGCTGTTGCATACACAATAACAGAACCAACAGTAACAGCAGCAACAACAACAAAATGTACATACATATTCAATACTTGGCCAAAATGCAATGTGTAGTTTGTGGCACGTGGCGTGTGGCAGCTTCTACATTGGCAACAGCGCAGCCATACACACACACATGCGCAAACACACTCTTAGTTGCAAGCATAAAGATATATCGAGATGAATTCGGACAGTAATTTGACAATTTGGCAGAAATTATGTGGCCACTGTGCACAGCTAAAAAGCGTTAGCGACAAACAGTGAAAGATAAATGTGTTTGCACTAAGCACACACGCACACATACACGCTTACATTTATTTTTGCATTTCACTGAAAAGTTACAAGTTGCTTAGTAACAACAAGTACTGTGAGTCATCGAAGCAAAATAATTCTGTTTTGTTTACATAAATCCAACTCAATATGAATAATTGTGGTGAATTATTATGGATGTTGTGGTTAATTAAGTTAAGATGCATTTTGAGTAATTTGTGGTTCGTTATTACTAAATAATGAATGGCATTAGCAGTGCAGTTGACAATAATTTGTTTGTTTTTCAAGGTAAATTAACTTGAACAAATATCCCTTTGGGTATTTATTGGACACTACTAATCATTTTGAAGTGTCTAAAAGCAATTTTTGGTTGAGCAAAGGTAGTCACCAAAGCCCAATGGCATATTTTAATGAATATACTTACACATGTGGACTAGTATGCCCACACTGCTTGCATTCGCTTTATCTTGAGCTTCGTTCAAGTAATGAAACTCATTCTGCATGACCACTGAAAGGTTGCAATTTTGAAGCTTCCAAGAAGAAGTTAATAACGTGAGTTATGTATGGTATAATACCCTCCATGGTGCATTTCTTATTGCTGCTATATGTAAGACTGAATCTGAGAACTTAACAAACGCATGGTTTAAAATCCATGGCAAATAGAAGAGCTTTCCGTACAAGGCATTGATTTCGTTGGATCAGTTTGTATTTCAGCTATATCCCGTAGGAGTCATATATCGGCGATTTCGGCAAAGCAAAGCAGCTTTTTAATCAAATTATAGTATTAATTCTTCGACGGGTCATTATAACGCAGTATGCTACTCGCAGATTAAAAACAAAGTTAATTAATTTTTGTTTGAGGGAAACTAAGGTTAATTCATATGAAAGAAGGCTTATTTTTGTGAACTTTCCTTTAAGAAACAGTTATAATATTTCTTAAAAACGGAAAGTACTACATTTATGTAGGACATTCCGAGAATAATCTGTTCAATTTGTATGGAACATTTGCTTTGGCGTGTCTCAGAAAAAAGTTGGATTGCGGTGCTTCACACAAATAGGTGTAGGATCATTTTAATTCGAAAAAAGTTAAAGTTATATCCTCAGATAATCGCTTTGTCGAAATTAAAGAGTTTGAAGCCTTGTAACGTTCATAAAACAGTTACAAAAAGAAAAACACGTTAAATTCGATTGCACCGTAGGTATAATACCCTACACAAATACTAAACATTCTGTACAATAAGTTGCTTTTGATCGGTCAGTTTGTATGGACGCTTTATGCTATTTTGGTCAAAAACAAAACAAACGGACAGGGCTAAATCAACTCAACTCGTCACCATGATCATCTTTATATATAAAAACTACGTGTCGCGTTGTTTTTCCGCGATGGACTCCCAAACTACTGCACCAATTTTAGCAAAATTTAGCGCACTGTGTCTAGTTCGAACCAACTTAGGACTGTAAAAAAATTCATAAATAAAAAATACAGTGAAAGCTCTATTAAATGGACGCTCTATTAAGTGCACAATGACTGGTCCCACAATTTGTTGATGTTTATTAAGTAAAATCTACAAAGCGGACAACTCTATTAACTGGACAGAAAAGCTAGTAACCAGACATTTGAGATAAAAAATTCGAAAAAAAAATTACAAACAATACTCCTCATTAAATGGATCAATAGGTCATAGCCATGTGAGGTGTAACTCTACAAAGTGATTTCTTCCCCAGAGAAGTGTCACTTCATATAAAAAAGGAGCAAGTTTTTAACACGACATAATTTCAATAACTCTAACTTGATTAGGTGCTCACCGAAGTCCTCACTGTTTATCAATAGATGGCTCCAGCAATTAGTGATGATCGATTCTGATATATATCCAAAACGTGACCAACATAACCATTTTAGAGCGACTACAAGTACTGGGAAAGATTCAGAAACAAGAAACTTGGCCAGGGCAATGCCAGGAGAGGAACGACAAAATGATTTTGCCGCATGACAACATTACCAAATCGCTTTAATGGAAGTCCTACCCCATTCGCTATATTTCTCAGACATTGCACCGTACAATTATTATTTGTTCCGTTCAATGGCACGTGGTCTGCAGCAGAAGTAGTTCTACTCACTAGACAACAGCGAAAAATTACTTGATTCTTGGATAGGATCACAAGATTAACGGTTTTACTGTAATGGTGTTCAAGCTTTGCTAGAAAGATGGGAAAAAATCGTGACTGGTTGAGTTGGTTTAACAATATTCATAAAAACTTCAAATTCATTAACCCCTATTTCTTCTTCATTACAGATTTATGAATATGTATAAATAAGAACAAAGGTATGAAAATAAAAAACTCTTATTTACCGTTAATCCAAGGTGCTTATTTTTAATTTCTAAATTACATTGAAAAGAGCTTTGTTTCTGCAATAAATCGGAGACATAGTCTTTACTTAGGGTTAGTCCTTTATTGAATTTACACAGACGTTTTCAGTTGAAGCCTTCTCGAGACTGCTGTTGTTTATATAGGCATTTCATATGCAGTTAGTATTAATCCGCCATTATTTACCATTTAACTAGCTGTATCATCACTATCTAGAAATCTTTCATAGATTCGTAAGCATACCGGCTGACGAAAGCTTCCAAATAAAAACACTGACCGGCACTTTCAGTCACATATTTCTAAAACGTACATAATAGCTCGTAATTTAACGGTAAACTTTAAAATTCCAACGAAAAATGATGCGGAAAATACAAACAGACACACATTGAAATGGAAATCTCCGCTCAACAACTCATTGTTGTCTGGTGAAGAACCTGCTGATGTATGCTCATGAAAATTCTACTATTTCACAACTCCATATACACTCCATAAATAGTGCAGGTTGCAGTAAAATATATATATGCGCACATAACAACACAATCGAAAATATAAATGCATAAAGCTTAAGGCTCACAAATACAAGCACATAAATGAAATTGTAAGTAAAATGCATGGATTTTCTGCTTCATTCGCCAGTGCTTCGCATTACATGCAGACACTCCATGCCAATGTTGCCGCCAGTAGGAGAGAAAGTCAACATAAATGCACACCTACTTATTTGTGCATATTTTTTAGCCGGTGTTGAGCATGAAAGGCATAAGCGTCTGCTAGTAGTGGCTCTTCAAAAATGAAAACAAAAAAAGTTGTGGTTAGGTACTGTTTTTTTTTTTTTTTTTTTTGTTACAGTTGTGTAAATATTATACAGTTATGCCATGTAATGAGCTTTTGCGAAAGCAACAAAGGCATATGGAATTATTTTCACTGCAAATTTGTTGATATAAGCAATTAGGTCTGCGTGATACATGGCGTATGATGAACATTTCTGCTTTATTGGATGTGCATGTACTAGGTTGGAATTTGTTAATTATTATAGTTTAATATTAGTGAATTAAATATTCATTTACGGAAATGATTTATTATTACAAGAAAACATTGTGAATATATGCGGTATGCTACAAACTAAAATAACTTTTTTAACCCTACCTTGCAAAGAGGAATGAAGAGTCCTACCTTTCTTCTACCCCTTAGTGCCGAAGCACTAAGCTTCGTCTTATTTATGTATATTTAAGATCTGACATTAATTTTTTAAAATAATTTTTATTGGCTGATAGCTATCAAAACAGTTGCCGAAAGAAAGCGTTAATAGAATTTCATTATTGCAAAGAAATTTATGATTACCAAATTATTTTTCATAATTTTATGAAATTTTCTAGTATTATAGCTACCCTTTTCAATAGATGCGCAGCAAATAGAAACGATTATTGCACGAACACTTTAACATAAATGTTTGGTACTCTTCTAAACTCCGATTTATAGTCACACAAAGCGCATTGTGAGTGACGTCCTGAGTGTGCTTCTACATATACATCCATACATATATATGTATGCGAATTCATAATAAATAAAGTTATTTATATTTGCAAAACCCAGTCCGTAGAATACCCTCCTGCCGTATGAAGTAGAATTTATTTGTGTGTGTGTGTGTGTGTGTGTGAGCCATAAAGAATACGTTCCGGTCACTACTTTCACAGTTGAACAATTCACAAAAGATACACTTCAATATTATTGGACATTCACTTTGAATACTCTACAACATTTATTATTCGAAGAAAACTCACACAAACAAACACTAACATACATACATACACTTATTTGTGTTTAGAATGTAATAAGTGTACCTTTCTTTTATTGTGTGCTGATGTAGCTTACATATGTTTATAGATTGTAATACATACTGGAAGTTGGCTTAGTTAAATCGCCACGATTAAAGCAACTAATAGGATTATGTTTCAAAACTCAATGATTCGTATGTGCACATCACTTTCGGCAAGCATTCTTTCACTCCCTTTCAAGCTTTATGAATAATAGCAACACATTTTTAGTTTAGTAATTGATGCCAGTATTATTACTAATCTGTGAAAGGGGAAAAAATTTTATAAAGTAGAGTAAAGGCAAAACTGATGCCTCTATTTGGGCATATCATAGATATTTACCCACGTTAACAATCAACTAATATTTTGATTTTTGTCATTCCCAGGTACCATATCAAAACAAGCTAGAACTCAGCACTTCTTTTTGATTTCTGTAAGGAGCTTTTATGTAGGTAAAAACTTTAACGAGAAAAAATTTCCCAACAAAACTGTGAAACAATTTCTCATCAGCGTTGCCTATATGTAATTAGGCGTATGTATCCCAAATCCAATACTAAGATTAATTAGTAGTCCTATTAATTACTTAAGACTTACATAGGTCAAATAATATAATTTTTGCCTACATTTAGGCACACCATTGATATTTATCGAAGTTAACCAAACAGGTGAGAGTTTCCGCTAGACGTAAATGGGGAAGAGGTTTAGTACCGTAGTAAAGAGGATACTATCTTAAGTTATACCGACTATTTCGAAATGGACTACGGTCGTTATTACTCTCTCCATCCGTATACCAAGCTCGGCTCTCATCTTAAATAACTACAAGAAGAGCAGAGAGCTACCATTTACCCAGACAGCCAGGAGGTATTGCTAGCTATAGTGATACAACAGATAAATTGCAGCGTAGTCAATAAATACCAAAAGGCTTTAAGCTAACTTCCAGGCTAACTCCGCTTCTTCATTATTCATCAGGCGAATTGGTCAAGTCAAAGGCTTCTCTAGTCGGAACCGAGGCAGAGATAATATCGTGCCCCTAGGAACAATCTAAAAGGAACTCAATACATAATTTGAGCAAATAGCTCAGAGCAAATGGAAATCTATAAATTCAGATTTGTAACGGGTGATTTTTTTGAGGTTAGGATTTTCATGCATTAGTATTTGACAGATCACGTGGGATTTCAGACATGGTGTCAAAGAGAAAGATGCTCAGTATGCTTTGACATTTCATCATGAATAGACTTACTAACGAGCAACGCTTGCAAATCATTGAATTTTATTACCAAAATCAGTGTTCGGTTCGAAATGTGTTTCGCGCTTTACGTCCGATTTATGGTCTACATAATCGACCAAGTGAGCAAACAATTAATGCGATTGTGACCAAGTTTCGCACTCAGTTTACTTTATTGGACATTAAACCAACCACACGAATGCGTACAGTGCGTACAGAAGAGAATATTGCGTCTGTTTCTGAGAGTGTGGCTGAAGACCGTGAAATGTCGATTCGTCGCCGTTGGCAGCAATTGGGTTTGTGTTATTCGACCACATGGAAGATTTTACGCAAAGATCTTGGTGTAAAACCGTATAAAATACAGCTCGTGCAAGAACTGAAGCCGAACGATCTGCCACAACGTCGAATTTTCAGTGAATGGGCCCTAGAAAAGTTGGCAGAAAATCCGCTTTTTTATCGACAAATTTTGTTCAGCGATGAGGCTCATTTCTGGTTGAATGGCTACGTAAATAAGCAAAATTGCCGCATTTGGGGTGAAGAGCAACCAGAAGCCGTTCAAGAACTGCCCATGCATCCCGAAAAATGCACTGTTTGGTGTGGTTTGTACGCTGGTGGAATCATTGGACCGTATTTTTTCAAAGATGCTGTTGGACGCAACGTTACGGTGAATGGCGATCGCTATCGTTCGATGCTAACAAACTTTTTGTTGCCAAAAATGGAAGAACTGAACTTGGTTGACATGTGGTTTCAACAAGATGGCGCTACATGCCACACAGCTCGCGATTCTATTGCCATTTTGAGGGAAAACTTCGGACAACAATTCATCTCAAGAAATGGACCCGTAAGTTGGCCACCAAGATCATGCGATTTAACGCCTTTAGACTATTTTTTGTGGGGCTACGTCAAGTCTAAAGTCTACAGAAATAAGCCAGCAACTATTCCAGCTTTGGAAGACAACATTTCCGAAGAAATTCGGGCTATTCCGGCCGAAATGCTCGAAAAAGTTGCCCAAAATTGGACTTTCCGAATGGACCACCTAAGACGCAGCCGCGGTCAACATTTAAATGAAATTATCTTCAAAAAGTAAATGTCATGAACCAATCTAACGTTTCAAATAAAGAACCGATGAGATTTTGCAAATTTTATGCGTTTTTTTTTAAAAAAAGTTATCAAGCTCTTAAAAAATCACCCTTTAT
>JBAWJQ010003160.1:0-39832 GCA_037783105.1 Bactrocera zonata | reverse complement strand
CCCGGGTTCTTATCCAGTCAAGGACTCTCAACTCGGCGCCATGCCTCGAAATGAGCTCAGGAAAACTTTCTGCCGAACAACAACAACAGCCACCCTATATATGTATTTGTATAAGCTCGTTCTGGCCGCTAATATTCACTGCTGTTATTGTTGGTTTTTCGCTTTCAATGCGCGCATCAGCATATAAAGGTCAATACGCACGCACGCGAAGAGTCTACAAGCCAACAGCAGCGCTGACTATATAGGCTGCATACGCCTCTAGCCATTTACTCACGTACGTGTATGTGAGTAAGCGCTCGCAGTGCGGTGCGTGTTCGTGGCTTTGAAATGTTGTTGACTTTTGCATATTTGCAGTAGTAGTTCTTGTTGTTGTGGTTGTGCTGTGTTTTAGCTTGTTCTACTGTCGGCATTTGCAACTAAATTTATGGCGTTATTTCCGCATCCGGTTTCCGTTGAACGCATGTTTTACGCGCCATATCCGCCAGCCTTATGCAGCGCGCGCAACAATGCAAACAACGCCAATAACAACCACAAATAATGTGCAACAAAGCGTTGATATTTAATTTAAAAATTATTTATGCTTTTATCATAATAAACGTCAGCGTAATTTACGCGCACACTAAAGGCATACAGTGCTATATACAAGTATGTGTACATTCGCTTGACTAATACAGCATCTATATGCGTATGCAATGGACTAAGTAACCACAATCACGCATTCAAAAGCTTGCAACATAATAATGATTGTCATACACGCACACATACATACATACATACATTTATATGCATTTGCTTTTATTTTTATCATATATACACTCACGCATGGCTTGCGGCTGCCCATAATAAAATGTGCTTTGCGGTTGCACGGGGCGTATAAGTGATATTGTTTTGTTTTTCAATTAAATCATGCAACTAATTTCATAATAACCGATAACTAAGCGCAAAGCTTACGCACAGTTATATTTATATTTGTTTATGCGCATACCTATAAAGCTATTACTCCATTCATTTGCGCTAATTTTCGTTTAAATTACACTTCAATTCAACTGTAAAATTGAATATGCCAACAATTGCATATTGTAAGCTAATTATTTACAGAGGCATAGCACTATACATATGTAAGCATGATAAGCTAATATATCTGTTTGAGTTACTGCGAAATCAGGCATAATTATTTATAGTACAACAATATGTTGGTATATTTATCGCATTGCGTTGAAAAAGGTAACTTCTGCCATTAAAAAAGATAATAATAATAAAGAAGATGAATAAAATCGATAGGTCAAAGGTTGAGAATTTGCTTAAAATTAAATTAGCTTGAAAGAAAGCAGTAATAACGCATTTGTTATGAAAAATGGAAAATTATAATATTAAAAGTATTTAATATGAGTATAAGTTAAAATTTAATGACACTTACCGGGCATTTTTTAGTTGTGTTAATTCTGAAAATAAAATAAAAATATTATTTAATACTATTGAGCTATTTTTTCATAATCGCGAAATTTCGGGATCTCGAATTTTTATAATTTATTATTATTTAATGAAATTGAGCTATTTTTCTCTAATCCCAAAATTTAGTTATCCCGAAATAAGAAATCGGGATCACGAATTTTTATAAATTATTGTCAATTTAATGATAATTGAGCTATTTTCTCAATAATCCCGAAATTTAGGGATCCCAGAATACGAAATCGGGATCACGAATTTTTATAAATTATTACAATTTAATGATAATTGAGCTAATTTTCAATAATCCCAAAATTTCGGGATCCCGAAAACAGAAAATCAGGATCACGAATTTTTTCAAGCTCACCAAAAATATATGTAAATAGTTAACAATAGCGCAATAAATTGTCTTTAACTGGCTTATAATTTATGGACTTACACTGGTAGTTAGAAAAATAGCAACAATTTCATTTTGAAAGCTTAAACTAAACTAAATATACATTTTTGAGATCTTAATAATTTGTATGTGAAAATATAGTTCATAATAAATTTAAAAAAATATAGTTCAAAATGCACAAAATTATATAAAACTTTCATAGTCCCTAAATTTCGGGATACAAACAGAAATCAGGGTCACGAATTTTAAATTTATTATTATTTAATATAATTGAGCTATTTTTCATAATCCCGAAATTTCGGATCACGAAATCAGAAATCGGGATCACGAATTTTTCAAGCTCACCAAAATTATATGTAAATAATTGACAACAGTAAAAAAATTGCCTTTAACTGGCTTTTAATTGATGCACTTACATTGGTGGCTAGAACGTTGCGGGACTATTTTTCTGATCATAAACAAGTAATAAGGAAAATTACTTTTCTAGAATTTAGAGTCAATCCGATCAATAGAGGATTATCCTAACATAAGATTAGTACCAGTGTGGATTATCTCGTCGGTTTTAACTTTTTCAAGACTATATAATTCCGATATAAATTCCTTGATCGATCTGTCTTACGAATTTGGAGGCCTCATTATACCGATTATGCTTCTCTAGTAAAACCTTATTTACTTCATTGGAGTATTTCAGATACATATGATTACTTCTCCTTTTATGGACTGCAAAATACAGCTTATGCCAGAACTGAAGCCACTCGACCTTCCCAAGCGAACATCGCTTTGCACTATGGGCTCTTGAAAAGTTCCAACAAGATCCGACGTTTTCCAGCCAAATTGAGTTCAGAGATGAGGCTCATTTCTGGCTCAATTGGTATGTAAACAAGCAAAGTCGCCGCATTTGCCGAATAAACCATTCGTGTAGTTTGTGGGCTGGTGGAACCATTGGTCCTTATTTCTTTAAAAATGAATCCGGTGAGAACGTAACCATCAATGGCGACCGTTATCGCGCTATGCTACTCGACTCTTTGATGCCTGAAATTGAAACTCGTGACCTCGGTGACATTTGGTTTTAACAAGACGTCGCCTCCTCCCACGCATGGCGTCAACTAATGGATTTATTGTGAGAACACTTCGGTGAGCAGATAATTTCACGTCTTTGACCGGTCAATTAGCCACCAAGAGCATAACACTGATAAACTTTTTCCTGTGGGCTTCGATTCCGACCTTTGGAACAAAACATCACGCCTGTCAATCGCCAGTTACCAGTCGAAATGCTCGAAGGAGTCATCGAAAATTGAACTCAACGGATGGACTATCTGAGACGTTGCCGCGTCCAAGATATGAAAGAGATAATCTTCAAAAAATAAATACCAAAGAATGTTCTTTCCGATGATAATAAATATTCCCCACAAAATTTGAAGTTTATATGTTTTTCTTAGAAGAGAACCTCGAAAAAGATTTATAAGCACAAGACCCTGCCGCTTCCTTGAAGTTTGTGACAGTAACAGTTAAGGGGAATTATGAAAAATCCCCTTTTTCTTATTTAATATGACGCGCATAAAAACTGGATGCGTTTGCAAACACGACACAAACACACATGCACAGAATAAGTTGAGTGAACTTGGCATTGAAATCTCACTCCTCCCCTCGTCTTAATGATAAGCTGGCGCTACAAACTTTTTATTGTGCGAAAAGAAAAGTTTACTGCAGCTTCCACTCAATAGCTGGAAGATGTTTTTTAAAATTCGATTTAAATTAAAAAGTTTACTCGTTTAGGCAGCTTAAAATTATATCTGCCCAGTTTTTACGGCTTGTGTTGGCTTCACCCTTAAATCGGTGTAGTAGTGCAAGCAAGGTTATCATGATGGGGAAGCGAGTATAAGGCAAGCATAACAACAAAAGCGCCGAATGACAGGCATTTCGAAAGTTTTAAATTTGCTGAAATTAATTGTACAAATTTTAAGCTTACACGACGCCGACGGCAATCGCTGATGAATTGCAGGAAAAACTTGTTAAACGAAAAGAAGAAATAAAAGAGAAGTGCTCGTGAAATTTTGTTACCAAAATTTACTTACAAATATTTGATTAATGTAAGTGGAACACATGTTACTTTCACGCGCTTGGCATGCTTTTAGGCGGCAGCTTAAAAGTGTGTAATTCTCAAACGGCTTATCAAATAAAAACTTTAGATTGCAGTGCGTTAAAACGTTTTTTGAGAAAACTGTAATTGAAATATATTTAATCTTGAAGGTGAGGTTAGGTTGATCCAAACTCGATTCATCTCAGTTAGACAGCTACTTGTGCTTTGTGTTACCCAAAAGCTCTTAAGGGTACATCACCTCACCTCGGTTGATATCAATTTCGGCAACTTCACTAAGTTTTCCCCACTGAGATATTTCAATCTCAGTCTGACCAAAGCCAGGCAATAGAGTAGAAAGTGACAACATGACTCCACCCGACTTCCTCAATACAGCCTTGCCAAAGAGCGTCCGATCGTACCTCATATACTTATTGGATACTGTCCCGTCAGCATCCTTATAATAGCGAGGACATTGACTTAAGTAAGTGCAAGTGGTTCGGAGGACCTCTTACAGCTCACTTTGGATCAAAAATATCTCACAGCCGAACAAGTTCTATTAGTTAACCAACGCCTGCCAAGCTTACTAGAGATCCATAAGTCCAACGCTACAGTGAAAGACGAAATCGGATAATCGACTAGCTTCAAATCGTAGAAAATTCGAAGGTATACCCTTCCTTGCAAGCTCGTCCACTTTGTAGTTTCCGGCGATTCCGCTGTGACCGGCGCCATGCGTTCATAACCAGTACAGTCGCTCGGCTAATAGAGTGAATGCTCACCTCTCTAAAGGTGATGCACTCTGGAGTAGTACGAGTATATCTATGACTATCTTAAGAGCAGCGACCTTCGCTTGAAAGACTCTACAGGTAGCCTGAAACCAAAGTTGTGGACCGATGACACTTCACTGATAACTTCGATGCAACCGTGAAGAAGCTCACTGCTTCTCCTTTCCAACAGCAACTTCAGCGACACTAGAACAGTCTTAGATCCGCAGTCTGTCAACCCAATAGATTTTAAGTATAGACCATAGAAGAAGTTATGATCCCTCAAAATGCATTTGTTACATTTTTGAGTAATACTTGAATATTTGCGCGAGCTTTTGCAGTCCAAAGCTCTCGAAGTCCACAGTTTAGAACGGGCTTTTCACCAGAAAAGTGGTATCAATTCTATTGACATAAATGAGAGAATTTCCAAACCAAAGGCGTCGAGGCTTATTGACATGAATTTCACTCTTATCTTCCTAAAACTGCACTTTATATTCAGTTTTAAGGCTTGCGATGAAAAGTGTGTAGAGAGCTTAATATCATAAAGAATTTTCGAGTCGAAATTTTCAAAAATTTTCGTGTTTATAAAAAAATGTAAATTTATTATTGTCTTCGGAATGTTTTGTTTGTAAATTCTGAATTTTTCAAAATTGTTTGTACAAAAAAATCGAAAAAATTAGCGTACCACACTGCGCTGTCTAAACGAAACGTAGTCTTTGAACTGTGATCTGTGCGCCACGTCGATGTCATGCTACTGAAGCCTGCTTTCTAAAACGATGGGAGCCGGTAGGAGTCGTTCGAATCTAAACCAATGCTCTCGTATATCTAGTCATAGTAAAAGAAACGGTCAAAGTTATCATGCTGAGCTCTGTAACCACCCGAAAAAATACGTGCTCACAAGGATACCCAGTATGAGCGCAAATGGCATGTGCGCACGCAATACTGCGTTTACCGACTGCCAATACAACTTAGATCCGCTGACAGCCGAGGAACAATTGGAAGAGGTGGAGCGAATGTATAGAGAGAAGAATCAGACGACAAGAAGTACAAAGAGACAATGTGCAGATAATACAATAACAATGCCAACGATTTGCTGTAACTGCGCTTGTATTTGTGGAGATGGAGGTGGAGGTGGAACGACACCGGCACCAGTCCAAATAGAGCGTAGAAATGGGCTTCAAAACATCGGTCGTTGCAATGGCGGCTGCCAATGTGTGTTGTGTTGTGAGAACGCGAGAGATACGCGTATGGGAGGACTGAACGAAGCTGAAGCAATAGCCGATGCAATACGCGAATACTGTTGTCAAGAGCGTGAAAGAGCGGGAGACGGTGGAAAGAGCGCGTCATGCAAATGTTGTGTGCGTAAGCAACAGCATGCAACAGAAGAGACAGCAACACGAGGTCAGCTGATAGAAGAGGACGAAGATTACGAAGATGATGAGGTGGCAGATGCTGATATAGAAGAGGAGGAAGAAGTGGAAGTAGTGAAACACAAAAGGGTAGTAAAAGAAGAATTAGTGATTGAAGAGAAAATTCAGTCCAAAATGAGGGAAGACGAGGTGACCGAAGAGGAAGAGATCGAGTATGTAGAACCAGCACCAAGAGAACGCAGAAGATCACAAGACAGTGCAGCAGTAAGCCCCGAACAAAAACATGCAAAAAGCTGCAAATGCTGTGCGTGTAAAAAGCAAGCGAAGCAAGATAAAGACATAGACTCGAACTCAGATGAAAACATAATTTCATTGGAAGACATCGAATTAGAAGTGCAAACAGACGTGATAAGCACGCAGAGAGATCAATTTGACAAACCAACTTCACCGTCGAACAAGCGTAACTCACAAGCGAGCTCGGAAAAGAGGAATCAGTACTGCACATGTGAGAAGGCGACTGCAACAGATTTTCTGCAGGAAACGGAAGTGCTAATGAAGAGTACAAATTTAGTGGAAGAATCAAGTGAAGAACTCAAACCAATGCGAGCCAAACCAACTAAAGCACAACCCAATCGACAATTTGACGAAGCAGCGATGGCAAGACCGCAGAGAAGGCTAAGTGAAGAACCAAGAAGTGAGAAAGCGATCCGACGGGATCAAACTCATGCGCTCGGTTGCAAATGCTGTGACTGTAAACGAAAAATTAAAGAAACCGAAGTACTAATGCGTGATACGGTACCACATAGAAAACCGAGAAATGAGGAAGACAACAGAAGACGACGAAGGAGCACTGAAGACGAACAAGCGCCGAGGTTAAGAGAAACACAACAGCGCAGGGATGTACGCGGCGAAAAATGGCAACAGCAGGATGCAATGGCAATGGCGGCGGCAAGACAACAAAGAAGAGAGTCGACGAAAACAGAAGAGGCAAGCGCAACCAGTCGTACACCTTCCCGTGGTAAACGTGGCTGCGAATGCAAACCTAGAAATAGAAGAGTGGCGGCTTCTGAACCCGAAGGCATGGATCAAGAGCCAAACAAATCAACGGATTCGGAGGTAGACTCGAGCAAGCAACAGCGTTGTTGTTGCTTTCAACGCAGGAAAGCGCAGCCGAAACGCGCCGACGTAAAAGAAGAGCCGACAGCGGCGGCGCAGAGTCGCAAACGTGTCAAACGAACTGACAGCGAACTAAACGTTAGCGAACCAAAGACGCCACAGAGAAAACGTAGAAACAGTGAACAAGCTGCAAGCAGCAGTAAAGAAGCAGATTGTCCCACCCCTTGCACCTGCAAGAAAACTAAAGGCGTGCCGCTGACCAAATGCTGCAAGTGCAGCGAAGAAATGGTACACGCCATGGCACGAGAACGCGATGAGGATACAAAGCGACGAGAGCTCGCAGAAGAATTGGCTGAGCGCTTGCAAAAACGCGCAGAGCTACAAATCGCGTTGCAGAAACGTCTACAACAACAAATGAATGACAAACAGAGTCAGCAAGGCTGCTGCTGCTGCTGCGAACAGCCGCCATTTTGTATGCCTACATATCCCTGTTGTGAGTCCATGAAACAAGCAGAGCCAATACCGTTAGGTTGCTACGAAGCACCGCCGTGTTGTTGCCCACCAACACCGTGTTGTTTCCAGACACCAGCCTGTTGTTACGAGGCGCCGCCGTGTTATGGTCAAGAATGTCCGTGTTGTTGTCAGCCGATACCATACTCCTATGCAGCCTCGTGTGGCTATCCGAAGTCAGGTGCATGTTAACGCGCACAAGTGTTTAGTGTTTGAGCGTCGCCAGCCGTTTAATTGGTTCTAAGTGAGATATGTCAAAAAATAATTGCGCCAAAAGGTATGCTATATCGGCAGTTGTAGCATACTTTTAAGCGCACAGACGCAGCGTGGTTATGACTTAAAATTTTATACAATATTTTCTAATTTATTTCGGTTTCGAATATGTTGTTTGATGCTGTCTTTTGCCTGGCATTTATAGTGTTTTGTGAAAATAAAAACAAATCGTAAAAATGTTTACCTTTTCGTGCCCTTAAGATCTCGTTTAAACAAAAAATAATTATAAACTTATTAGTTTGTCAAAAAAATCAAAAAATTCAAAATTTCAACACGCCAAACTGCTAACGCGCCATGCGCGCGCACGCGGCGTGAATAAAAGCAATGGGATGTGCGTGCAGTCGGGGTCGGGGTGGCGGCAGACGTTCGGTACGATCGGGTAGCAGCTGCCAAAGCACACAATCGAATTGGCAGTCGCGTAGTGAAAATTCCGGCATTTTCGATTGCGGCGCCTACCAAATGCCTGATTACGAAATGCCACAGCGATCTATGCCGCGAAAGCCACAACGCTCGGCGAGGTGTTGCTCAGATGATATTGAGGTACAACCACGCGCAGACAACTGTGTTGAGGAGCGCTGCCGCTGCTCAAGCGCTGGTCGGCATAGGTCTTCAAGGCAGCAGAGACGACGGCGCTCTTGCACCACCATCCATCGCTCACAAAGAACAACCACCTACGCGCAGTTAGTTATACCGATACGCGCATGTCCATGCGCCGACGAGAATGACGAGGATACCCGGTCTTGCAGGTCGTATAACGACTGACTGATTGCCTTATTATGTCCAGCGCATTTTTATCAGAAATATTTATTATATTTTTGAAATTGCCAATAAATTACTCAGTTAATTAGACACATAATAACGACCCTATATTTTTCGGCATACTGAAGTCAAAATCGTTCGGTGCGAAGTTGCCAGAGTTACGAGTATGTACACTGATTTCTATATGCTTTCTGAGGAATCATTTGATATTGGTTTTAAGTTATTAGTTAGAGTAAAGTGGAAAAGCTTGAAAAGTTTAAAATTGAAATCTCTATAAAAAGTGTTGCCACCAGGCGTAGACCTACCAATCCTCAGTAATGCCATATGGAGTTGACTTTAATTTGAGCTGAAGTATTCGTCATTAAGAAGGGCAACGCTTTTTGCGAAGTTTAAAGAGAACTTGACATCTAATTTTGATACTTCATTTAGTCTGTTGAACTGCGAAGCTCAGATATGTCTTAACTGAGCTTTAGATATTGCTGGCTAGAGGTATGGTAAGTCTTCCAGCGTCTCTCCTGATTACTTTTTTGGACTTTCTACACGCACCGTGCCCATCCGGATCGCATATGATGGCGGTTGTGGTTTGATATATTTTTTAGGGTGGCCCCCTTTCTGAGTAAGAAAATTGTCATTACCACATCTGAACCGTAAACAAATTCATGAGCTTTCACTGTTTTTTTTTTTTTTGTTTTCTTTTTTTTTTTTAATTCAAACGAAGTTTAGGTTAAGTTAGTCTGATTGCTTAATAAGCCACGCGAAAAACGGGTAAAGTTAGAATAGTTTGATAGGCTAATGAGCCACGCATTAATCATATTTCAGAATAACTGCGCTTAACGCGAATTTCAACAGACTCTGTGTGTGTCTAATGATATCTCTTTCAGTGTCTCAAACTGTATAGCTCCCAAATTTATGTAGCTTTGCCTTGATAGTGACGGACAAGTACACAACAGAAGGTCCATTGTTTCTTTGCTGCCTCGCTTTTGACATTTTCTGCAGTCTTCTCCATCAGTCAGCGCCTTTCTGAAGTCGCGAACCGCCACCAAATTGTGCCCAGTGATACTTCAATCATGTTCTTTCAATTTCTTATATATCGATGTTCTTTTTGTCTAGTGGGATCTTTGTATGCTTTGGATCTACCGTTTTATACATGACTTTTACAGTTTTTCACCTTGGAAAATTATTTCATCGTGTTTTGATTTTCCCTGTTGTGCTCCTGTCTAGATCGTCCTATGTTGATCACGTTTTCGGGTGGTAGCCCTACACCACTTCAGAGGTACATTGAAAACTACTTAGTAGACTCGAACGAAGTGATGAGGGCTTTCGCCAATATTTATAGCAGTTAATGAAACGGTTTCCCAATATGTTAGACCTCGACAAATCATGTGTAGTCCAATATTTTATTGTTGATATTCCAGATACCAAGTAAGAGAAAAACAATTAATATCAGGCTAGAAGCATCGAACAACTCACGGATCAAATCATCGTTTATGAGAAGATTCGATCAGGTCTATAACAGCTTAACTCTTACCGACGTTAGGAAATGGTAAAAATTGAGGGTACTGGTGACAAAGAAAATGACAGCTAAAAATTCTTAGAAAGAAAGAAGATCTCTTGGCAATACCGTCTACCATCTCATTGCCCTCAACGCTTTTGAGACCTGAGACGGCTATATTTTCCACTGTTGCCTTGATTAGTGCTTGGCTGTCTACGTAGATATTGATTTGCATCCTCCCGCTAGCTCGCGGCTTTCCTAATATCAAAGACCTCTGCTTGAAATATAGTATGCTGCAGTGGTTCGGTAGCTTAAAAGGCTGCCTTATGCTGCCACTGGATAGCATAAGCCGGCACCAAATGGTATCACGTAGAGTTGCTTGCCAAACCACCATTATCCATCGAGTTATCCCAGAAGGCGGGTTAGCGCCACAGATTTTGCCGCGCAGGCTTCAGCGAAGAGATCTTGATTACATTCGGATTACAATTATTGTTTGAATTAGCCAGAAAGTACGAGGAGCTTAATGCCTGCTGAACATTCTTCGCCTATTTTCCGAATATGGGGCTTTCTGTTCCATTTTCTACTTCTTTAGAAACTAGTGTAGTAGATCTCGTATTCCCTTTTACGCTCCTTTAAACTTCATTTTGCTTAAACTGTCTTATTGTTTCCTTCAACATCCTTTTGAAAATGTGTTATTATTATTTCTTTTTTTTTTCAATATAAAAATTCTTTAAATTTTCAAAATTTTCAGCAGAGTGATGGGATGTTGCATTGATAAAGATCAAGCAAGAGATAGCGAGAGGTCTGAATCTCAAGAAAATGTGCCACAAACTCGGGACAACATCAGAAAGATTTGTGTGTGTGTAAACTCCGCCGGACCGCAAGTTAGCTGTGCACGCTGTGGCAAAACGTTTCCGAATAATGAAGAGTATTGTCCGCACTGTGGCAAGCCAAACACTTGTTACGGTAAACTAGCTGCCGGTACAAATGTGAAAATACGAAAATGTGGCGCTTGAAAAGGTTCTTGAAACTGCGAGCCAACCAAATCAAATAGAATAATACTTGGAATAACAATTGCGCCTAAGGCTATGCTACTGCAGCAAATAGTTGCTTACTCAGAGATGATTTGGGTACCTAAAACTAACTTGAATGCTTACATGACTGTATTTCCGAATACTTCGGTAAAATTATTGTAAACTGCTCATTAAACTCAAACCCAAAATTTTCAATTCACTCGAAAAAGTGCTGTCAAAATATTTTACATAATTTTTGGAAGTAATTATTGAACATTTTTGTGTGTCTCGTCAAAATTAATGTTTTAAATTAAAAAAAAAAATTATTTGTGCTACACTCCATCCGCCACCGATCGGCACAAGCAGTCCACATTTCGTGTCATGATCAACTCCGATGGGCAGCGGAGAAAGTCGACCTCGCTGCAGAGCGGCCTGTGCCAAAACCAGCTGTTGCAACAGCAGAAGACGCCATCATAGCAGGCGAAGACAGAAAAATAATAATCCTTGCTACTATTGCTATCCAGAGTGTTGTCCCACTTATCCCGAATTTACGCTTTCCACAAGCGGTATTTGCTATGTTCAGTGCGACTTTTGCTGTCAAATCTATCCCTGCTGCTGTGCGCAATGCCCCAATTGTGGTTGTACGAGAGTTAAGTGCAAGTCTAAAGAGGTAGAAATTCCGCCGATAGCGTTTTGTCCCTGCTGCCGCCAGGAGGCGCCCAAAGCCAACGGACTACAACATCTTTATACACCCAATCCCTGTTGCGCGTGTCAATGCGCAAGCGTAGACCAGGAACAAATCGCCAAATGCTTATTGCGCTCGTATAAACTGCCGCGTGGCAAGGGACGAAAATGTTGTCAGTGCAAGCAACGAAAAAGGGAAAAGCGGAGCAGACAAAACAGGGATCGAAGTAAGAGTAAGAGAAGCTTTCATTACCCGGCTGAACAAAAAGCCGATCTCTTCCTCTTCTAAACCCGGTACAAGCACCGCCTGCTGCTCACCGCCACAGCGCGCAGACGATTATTGTTGCGAGCGAAGTAAAGCATCAGTGCCTTCACACGCAGCAAGCCCGAATACTAAAGCTACAAGAACACAACAAAAAGAAACCCAATGTGCACCTGCGCCGCCTACTAAAGTCGAATGTCAGCGAAGTGTTGAGACTTCTCCTCGTAGTGGTAAAGCACGAAAGAAACCTCGCACTGCAAATAATCCATCTCTGTTGTGTTGTCCTTGTGGTCGTGAAGTCGAAGTCCGGAATATAACTTACGAACTGCCTGTTTGTCGGGCCGATGATGGAAGCGGTCGTTGCCAGCAGTAAGCGCACAGAACTTTCATAAAATGTATATGGATTTGGCGCTATGAAGACACTCCTAATATGTAACGAAACAAGTGAGTAAAAAATTTTTCTTCATAGTCTGAGTCAATTTAGCCATGTCCATCTGTCCGTCCGTTCTGATTGGATTTCCAATGATGATGATGTGAAGCGATAGGGATATCTAGGGAGCAGGAGGCTTCTAGATGATAGGTTCAGATGTAGGTGGCAAAACCGTTGTCACAACAGTCCTTATTGTCGAGTAACTTACTAGTACATTCCTCCGAGACGTTAGGTTTCTTAAGGGTAACTCAGACTTCAGATTTTGTCTGAGTCTAGTTCATTCTGCTTACGGGGCATGGATCCCTGCATGCATTTTCCATCAGGGGCACCTATCTGATAGATCGAGGTGTTTTTGCGAGGGCACGGATCGAAAACCGGATGCATGTAATTGCAGAATTCCCTATGTACTCGGCCATTGAGGATCTGGGTGGTATGGGGATTAGCTGGACTGACAGTTGGACGTTGGCAGATGAACTCCACTAGTTTGGAATGCCGAACAGTTAGGGTCGTTTACGCGTGAATTATTTAGGTGGCGAAGGCGTTTAACGATTATAAGGTTTGCTTCTATGAATGTTGTGTGTAATGAGTGTAGGTCCAATCCTAATACCAGGCCAGAGCGGAATGGAGGCTACGGGTGGTAGTTTGGCTACGGTTGACGGGACTTAATGCTGGTACCACGGTGAGCAGGAGTCCTTGGAGTTTCGCTTCAGCAAACTTGCTCATGCGGACTGGCCCTGCGGGTATTTTCGTGACAGTTGCGGTTAAAACCCGAATGCGGGAAGAACGGACACTTTGTTGGGTAGAATGTGGAGTTGCATTGCAACCGAGGTGCCAGACCTAAAGTATGGGACGAGATGGATAGATGGGCCTCGAACCCTACCAAGGTGGTTAGTGTGTCCATTCCACACTGACAACTGGTAGTCAAAATGCTTATCATTTTCCGTGCGTCCGGCAGTCCGTCTAACTGTATGTTTGAGCACCAATCCCTCAGTTTTGAAATATCGGTCTGAAATATTGCAAATCTGCTTTTCTCACCAAGAAGCTGGACATTTGTTGAAACCGCGGATATTAGCCCACTTAAATATACGATAGCTGCCATAGAAATTGAACGATCGGGATTTAATGCTGGCAAAAATTATATTCAGTATCCTTTTTCATTAGTAGTTGTAATTTTCCATCCCTGCAATATAGGGTTAAATACCTCAGACAAATTACTCTTATCTTCTTCGACACTGTGGTGAACTTTCTTTTTGACACTCTTGGAGCAAAACAAAACCAATGAAGTGTCTCTGAGTTTTTACATTCAAATTTTCACTTACATATTTGTTTTCTCTTCGTTGCTTAACATATTTTTTGTATACAATAATGCAACGCTTACAAAATTTTGTTTGTTTAAAAAAAAATCTCTCGTTTTTCCACAAATTAGCCTTAAAAAAGCAAAAACTTCCGAATGCAACTAGCGCGACGTTGAGTAATGGGATGTAGAAGTAGTTGTCCATGCCGGAATAACAGGCGACGTAGTAGAAGTCATGGATCGAGTTATCCCACGAGTCAACCATGTGAGAGAACACGAGCGCCCGCGCATAGACAACCAAAACAGGAGTGTTGCTGTAATACCGTAAATCTCTCATATCAATATCCGCAGCAACGCCAATATCCAAGTCCACAACAAACGCAGTCGGATTGTTTTACAGACATTTCGGATATGCTCTCGCAATTTTCGAATGTTTCGGAAATGCCGCCGTCTAATATGGATTGTTGTAGCACCACCACTCAAGGCGATCACGGCTATGAAAGCGAATGTGATTGTGACAATGTGGTGCAACGAAGAGATGATGTTGGTTGTAAAACGGTGGTTTGTCTCACATTTCATCCGCCGCGACGGAGGAAGAACTGTTAATGAGTGATTGTGAGTGATGTAGTGACCGAAGCTCGTCTTTATCTACGCACAAGCGCTAATAAATTTGTACAAACAACAGAAAACCGAAAGAATCATGTATCAAGGTATCGGTAACATAAGAAAAGGTGTGAGAAATCATATTGCAATAGGCACAATGCAACCCTGCTCTGAGGGATATTTAACTATCATACTTTTACCTACAAAAGTGTCGTTTTAAAGCGAAACTCAGTGAAGGCGAGGTATGTCTACTTATAATAATCGAAATTAGAGATTTTATAATAACTCTCTACAATTCCCACACAGCAACACTTTATAGCGGCACTTTTGCGGTAAATCTATGTAAATATGAACCTTTCTCTCATATACTATGCGCTCGTATGAAACCTTACCTCCTCATCTGTATGTAATAAGCATAATTATCGAAGTTTACCGTGGCAATAGCTCAATAGGTATTCACTGAATACAACAATAAAATTATAATTAAATTGTAATCAAATTAATCACACAATAAATACCATATATTCACACAGAGCACAATTAAGCGCGTATTTTATTGTTTATGAGAATTTAATTCTGCATAAAGTTTGAAACAATTAACCCTGAATTTTAATGATTGGAGATGAGATGGTAGAAAGTGAGCTGAAAATAGTCGGACAAAACGAGATGAAGTGAAATGTTACGAGGTAGAGTAGATGGGATCAGAGAAATCGAAATCAGCTAAAAGGAAATGTTATTGGATGAGGTTAGAAGAAGATGTTCGTTGATGAAATTTGACGAATAAGTTAAGTTATGTGGCTCTGAGAGACTCATATGGAGCAAATGAAATTCGATTTACTACAAGAAGAATGTAAAAGTATGATGATGAGATCAGATAAACTCAGGTAATATGAAGCGATAAAGATGTGTGAAAGATGAGACGAGAAGTGAGACGAATGAGATGAGCTTAGAGGAGGTACACGCGAAACAAGATGAGACGAAATGAGACCTACATACGAGTGAGTGAAGCAAGAATGTGACGAGACTAGAAAATAGAGACGAGGAAATACAGTAAAACGAGACGAGACGAGACGACACGAAACGAAACATGATGAAACGGGATTCGAAAACGGGCGGAACTATGTAGCATGGGTAAAATGAGATAACTACGATGCATATAAATAATGATGAGATGAAATGAAAAGAGATGAGATGAGATGAGATGAGATCAGATCAAATCAGGTAAAAGGTTAGACGAGATGATAAAAGATGATATGGAATAAGATGAGACGAGAAGCAATGAGATGAGCTTAGAGGAGATAAACGCGAAACAAGCTGAGACGAAATGAGACCTAACGATATGAGGTGAGAGGAAACGAAGCGAAACGATACTTGACGAGACTAGAAAACATGAGACAAGAGGAGATAAAAGCGAAACGAGACGAGATGACACGAAACGAAACATGACAAAACGGGATGGGAAACGGGCGGAACTATGTAGCATGGGTAAAATGAGATAACTACGATTCATATAGATAATGATGAGATGAAATGAAAAGAGATGAAATGAGATATGATGGGATGGGAAAAGATTAGATGAGATGAAATGTGATGAGATGAGATGAGATGGGATTAGATTAGATTAGATGAGAAAAGACGAGATGAGATGAGATGAGATTAGATTAGATTAGATGAGAAAAGATGAGATGAGATGAGACGAGATGAGATGAGATTAGATTAGATTAGATGAGAAAAGATGAGATGAGATGAGATAAGTTGAGATGAGAAAAGGTGAAATGAGATGAAATAGATTGGGATAAGATGGATGGAGACAAAACAAGATTAGACGAGATAAAATGAGATTAGATTGGATGAGATAAAATGAGTTAAGACGAGATTTTCGATAAAATTTTTGTCGCGCGATTTGACTTTGCTCCAAAATAGCCTTTTCTTTCTGCGAACATCTCTTATTCGTCGAAAGTTCCTTTCCAGCAAACATTTTTTCAGATCTGAGAACAGAAAATAGTCGCTGGGGCCAGATCTAGAGAATACGGTGAATGCGGAAGCAATTCGATGCCCAATGCATGGACATTTTCAATCGATTTCTCTGACTTGTGTCACGATGCATTGTCTTGGGGAAACTTCACCTTCTTTTTCTTCAAATGCGACTATTTTTCGGCGATCTCGTCCTTCAAATGATCCAATTAAGCTATATATCAGTCGCTCTTGATTATCCTTCCTTCTTCAGCATATTTTGTAAAAATTATTCTCCCGAGTAGACTTCGGAATGAAATGTTGGAGCCGTATTTCACCCATCGACGTAAAAACTTAAGTCTATTACGCTTGACCATTTTTAAACACTGCTCCCAATCATGAACTCGTTGTTTTGTTTGGTCAAAAGTAAGCTCGCACGCTCCCACTTTACACAGAGCTTTCTCATACCCAAATATTCGATAATTAAATGATGTACACATTCAGTTGATATCTTTAGATTGCCTGCTATTTCGAACAACTTTGGTTTATGGTCATTCAAAATAATTTTTTGGACTTTTTTGATATTTCCGTTGGTGGCAGCTTCTTTAGGACGTCTACGGCCTTTGGATTTATTTCTAGTAGCGCAAACTATGTATCAGGCCGGGAACTTTTCAGTTTACAAACAGAATTTTTTTTAAGAAAGATGAACTTAGACGATATCAGAGGTAGTTTTGAGCTCTATGAAAAATTTATCGAAAGAGTTTGCTTCGTTTGAACTTAGAGAGCATTCCTGATTATCTTCCAAAGTTTTCTTTGCGAGCTAGCCAAATACTTTTAAAATTAAAGTTATTCCATTACTGTGGCATACTAATGGATACATATCACGGATTTATGTACCAAAGCGAAGCAAAAACAATTTCGGACACACAGGAACCGTAAAATTAAATTCCAATCCACTTACGCTGCCAACCAGTGTTTATGCCTCCAGAGCGCTATAACTTAAGGATGCTCACGCATAAAGTGCACTTTAAGACTTTATTACCGTAGAAATCAACCATCAACTCAGCTAAAACTCACACAAATACAAATACTTGCGCACATTTCTATTTTCGTTCTATTTTCGCAGCCGAGTGCCGACGACCACAATGTAGATTATAGCTTCTAATGAAAACGTGCTCGTAATTAACACTTTCACCCGACGGAATTGCGGTTCATTGTGTTCAATTTGCGACTTGTGCTGCCATACACCGAGTCAAGTGTTCGTATTTCCCTTTCGGATTTCCGCACGTACTACAACCCGAATTAACTTAACCGATGCTTTTTAAATTAATTTTATTTTCCACCTTTCTCTATTACTTGTTATTTGCGTTGTTGTTGTTGTTGGTTTCGGTTTGCCATTTCACGCCGACATTCTATATTCCGGTCATCGGACGCTTTTGCATTGTCTGTTTGCAGCAAGTGCTGCACGCTTAACGGTAATTACGCATACACGTACAATACTTAACGGCACATTTAATTTTTAGTTTTAATTGCCAGCGAAGTGCCCGAGGAGCGCGAAGTGCGCGAGCATGCAGAGAGCCATTGATTTTGCTCAACTTGTGGCAATTACAAGCACTCACACACATACACGAATGCACACAGTTGCATAGACATATGTAATACATCAATTTAATTGGTGTTTAACGCATGTCTTTGGTGTTAAAGCATTAAACTTGCGCGTGGCGTTGCGTTGAATGACCCATTTTCGCGTTAATTAGCGGCTATTTAATTGAAAAATATTTCGCTTGCAACTTGGAAATTTCAGTTAAGAGCTCTTTAAAGAATGTACGTCAGCTTCGAGCGTTTTATTGTTCCCACTCATCAATGCTGATCTCTGAGTTAAGCTCTGAGCTGATTTTCCACATAATTGGCACTGCTTAGCGTACTGTTTCTTCCTTGAAATTGATTTTGAGCTTTTAAAAGAAAAATTCTCTAGATTTCTTTTAATACTAAGTCCGTTATATCTTCTCCATTTTTCCATTTTTGACAAGAGCAGCTAAGTGAGCTAGAGTGCAAACAAGATAGCCGGTACTTTCCAATCAAATTTACATTAACAGGAAAATATAAAGCCTTTGCCGAGGACGCTCACTGAGAAAAGACCAAAAAGTAACCTATACATCAGTCAACGTATTATCCATGTTTGTTATACTCAATATAACTCGGGCTTATCTCTTAAGAGGTTTTCAGTGTGTATAGATCACTATAGCATACGAGGTATGACAATTAAGTAATGAGACCGTATATTTGAAAATTATTCTACAACTCTGCCAACCCCTTCGAAGTAGTCCCCTTGGGCAGCTATACAGCGATTCCAGCGCGTTTTCCATGCTTCGTAACATTTCTGGAACGCTTCGACTGGGATGTCCGCGAGTACCTTCGTCACGGCCGCCTGAATATCCGTTATCGACTCAAAATGGGTTCCTCTGACCACCGATTTTGTTTTAAGAAACAAAAAAAGTCACAGAGTGACATGTCGGGCGAATAAAGCGGCTGTTGCAACACGGCAATACCTTTAGAGGCCAAAGACTGGGACACGCTTAGGGCGGTGTGGCACGGCGCGGTGTCGTGATGAAAGATCCAGTTACGAGCGATGTCTGGGCGCACCCTGCTGACTCGTTTTCGCAATCTTTCGAGTACTTGGCAATAGTAGACTTGATTCACAGTTTTCCCCGGTGGAACGAATTCTTTGTGGACGATTCCACGGCTATCAAAAAAGGCAATAATCATCGTTTTCACCTTCGACTTGCTCATACGATCTTTTCTCGGGCGGGGGACGCACGGAGACAACCATTGTGAGCCTAGGTACGACTAAGAGCACTATCACCATACACTCTTACAATTTTAGCGCACGTCTCCAAAGCTGTTTCGCCCAATCTGGCGCAAAATTTTATCGCGACGCGTTGCTCTTGATTTCGTTTTTCCATTTTCCTGTCGAGCACTACAAACACACGTCTACTCAACTTGACGCGGAAGGCGAACTAAACAAGCTAGAGCGATGGTACATATATCAATGGAAAGACGAGGGATGCCGAAAAAAGAAAAAGGAAATTTCAAGGTCACAGGTTTACCACAAGCGCGGCAATAAAATCAGTCTCATTACTTAATTGTGAAACCTCGTAGATTCCCTTTACGCAACTTATTCGCTGTTTGCGCATTACATCAGACATCAAAAATCAACTTATTCCCCTTTAAACACATACTTAAAGCCACTTCCTTTGCCGCCAAGAGCTTCGCTCCACTTTGCGCTCACTCTTACGTATACGCAGCGTCGCACGGGTAAAGCTGTGCTTCACCGTGTGGCCTTTCACGAACACCCCAGCATTAATGGCAGATAATTCAGTAATGAATAGCTAAATTAATGAATGGCAGTCAAAAGGAGAATACCGAAGTCGAACAAAAAGAATTCTCGCCAAAAATAAGGAGAATAAACTAAATTTAGCAAAATTTTCGCCTTGAAATTCATTTGCCAAACGGTAAATTGCGTCGAAATTGCAGTTGAACAAAAGCGCCAAGAAGGCATAAAGAAACTACCACGCTTTGTGGGTAGCGAGATAATTATGAAAATATTTCTGAGGTTTGTTTGATTCACGTCATTCATTTATGTATATAGATGAATTAATTAAATCATGGGTTAACTAAGAAGGTCTTTGAAAATTATGTATAAACTAAATTTATTTGGAGGCACCGTCAACACTTGCTCAAGAATTTTCGAGACGGCTACCGTAGTATCGTACACCAAGTTTCCACCAAATTTCGTGAAAGAAAAATATTTATTCGGAAAAATATATATATTTAATTGGGTCTCTGACGTTTCCCTCTGGGTTCTACAAACTTCGTTTCAAACTTAATATACAGGGTAATATGAGAGAATATAAAATATTTCGCAGAGAAGTGAGTCCAAGGATGACTATAAGTCAGGTTGGGTCATGAAAAAATGCTGATTACTCTTGAGGTCACGAATAATCCCAGTTGAACTGCTAGAGACGTGATGCCCAGAACTCATTGGTGTGGATCAAAAAGAGCCGTCACATGTCAACAAAACGCCTAGCGCCTCCACAAAGTTATTGAGGCGGCTAGTAACAATTTCAGCCAAATCGCAGGGTTCATACAATGCATATGTACCAAGAATCACTTCAACACTTAGTCTAGCGAAAGCTGGGCATAGGAGAAAAAATGTCTAGATGTTCCCCCCTCATTTCTCTTCACTACAACGTTAACAACTTGCATTCGTCCACAATCTTCAGGCTCAGCAGCTTGAAGCCAGTTGGAACAGTGTCCAGTTAGGTCGCCTCTCCATTGCGGCGATGTGAGCTTTGCTAAGATGTAGCAGTTCAAAGGACCTATAACCTATCCACTCTGGAAAAGCGGCCTTTCGCAACTCCAGAAATACTGGTTGCTGACCAAGAGATGCTGAGCTCGCTGGAAGCCCATACGTTTCCGCAGCCACCCTACAGCCAGATGGGGCCCCGCCGGACTTTGTTTGTTTCCTTGCTTGAACCGATGAAATGCAAGCATTTTGAGACGACAGAGCGGATACAAGCATGCCTATTTTGAAAGTTTTTAAAGAATTGAAACGATTGGTTCAATAAATTTTTTTAAATCGAAATCGGACAAACCTGTAGTTTCAACACCCGAATGCACAAAGAAGGGGTTTTCCCCTGTGGGTTCCCAACCGGATGGAATTTGGGTAATAGTTCCTTTTCTGCAAGATGATTTTCTTTATATAACATCCGACAATTCCGCTGTGGCCAGTCCATCTGAATACGGAAGTAGCTTGATGCTGCTGCTAGTGAGGTCAGACGCTCCTTGACTAGCTTTGAACTCACATCAGCGAGCCCAAGGCCTGTACATATGAGACTATACTTCCGTCAGTTGTCAGTCAGTTGTTATTGATTTCTGTCCAGCTTTTCCGCGAAACTTTTTGTATTTCAAAGCCTGAATTTCATCAAAACGTAACCTAGCCAATATTAAGCCCGATATTTGTTCATAACTTTGCTGCTTCATTTCCTAATGATGAGCGCAAAAACCTAAAAAATCTCTTCTCCAAACTATTTGCGCTTTACGCGTTAGTTATACAAACCGTTAGGCAGCGAAAATAGATGTATAACCATCAAAATAAATTCTTACTTCCTCCTTCCATTTACCAGCAGCTATCGGCGAAGCCGCACATTGAGCCACCATCCGTTTCGAATTCACGACAACATACTTTACAGCAACCAACAACATACGCGTCGGTAATGCAACACCAACTCTAAAGCCACACAAACACCCACGAGAAAACACATGCATTGATGGCGCTATATTTGCCATCACTATAGGAACTAACCGAAAATAACGCAGGAGAGCGTAAAATAAATCGCCAGCATTAATTTTATTACTGCGAACTATCCACTTACACATCCACACAACACACACCCACACAGCAAGCGTTTTGCATGCGATGGTAGATAGCATTTTAGTTTGGAAAGCGAAAAAAGCAATAATAATTTGAGTTACCCAAGAGCCCAACTATTTTTGGTTTGCCTGGTTAGTTGGCTGGTCGAATGCAGCGCCGCATTTCCGATTTACTGCGAAAGTGTATGTGTGGGTGAGTGTGCGCTTTTCGGTCACTAGCATGACCACGTCGATAACAATCGATTGAGCTGCTGCTGCAAACGATCGCCTAATGGCCAACTGTGCGCTGTCAGTTGGCCGCTCGACTGCTGCGCTGCGCTGCTGCGGCGAGTGCGAGGCTGCATATTAATCTTTGCCTATTGTTCGCATTTTATTACAAATTTCAACCGGCAGCACTAACACACGCGCACACAACGAAAAGTTGGCGAGCGAGCGATAGTGTTACCAACTATTTTAACCACAATGGCGTTACAGTTATGCATGGCGCAGCAGCTTGCTTTTCATACGAGCACTCCAACTCTCATTCCCCCTCGACTGGACTCACTCAAGCTCGCACCCATTCACCCTTTCCACCACTCACTGCTCGTTACAATATGTTTTTTTTTTTTTTTTTTTTGTCGTTGCCGTCTAACATTGAATTATAACGGCTGTGGGTTTCCACAAATTTTAATTGAATAAATTGTGTCCTTTTGCGAGTTAATTTATCTTCACCACTGTGATTCTCGTTTTGTCTGCATTTGTGGAAATTTATTGTAATTGCTCGGCGTTTAACTGTGCATGCAGCATAATAAATGGGCGGCCGAGTTTGAAATGGTCACACTTTTTATACAAACGGTTGTTTGTGACAACTAAAACTTGTCGGAATACTTAGAGTAAGAAAGGTAGTTGAGTTACATATATCAAAATGATGAAGATGACGAGAGGTATTGAAAGCCCGATGCTCGTCAGATAATAATCGATAACTTCTGTAAAAATTTAGATGTATTGCTGAAGCTTGGTGTATAAGGTGGCTAAAACCCTAGGAGGTTGCTATTTCAAATGAACAAAATCGAAAAAATGCCACGGCCACAATAAGGAAATTTTGTGGAAAACTTATAGGAAACTTTTAAAGTGCTATAACTGAGCCACAAACTAATATAGAAGACTGTATCGAAATAGCAAGCAGCATCTGAGCTTAAATTTTTTGTAAGTAAAAACGGCCACGCCCTCTAAAAGACTGAATCGATGTTTTTAAAACTAGCCTTCTGATTAGCTTCCAAAATATCTAAAACAAATTATCGTGCTAAAAGGAAACTAATGAGAAATTCCAAAAGCTTTACCTCAACTGTCTGGGACTTTTAGAGAAGTTACTTACCCAAAAGCGGTTAGAGCTCGCTAAGGGTTATTGACTTCGCTGAGGATAAAAAGGGAAATTGACCTATCGAAGGATTGTCCTCCTCGCTACAGATTAAAAAAGGAATCATGGCTTTTCAGTAGGTCTTAGAACCAAATGTCAATTACTTCAAAAAGGATTGTTGTCTTCGCTAAAAGTGAAAAGGAGGGTAATTTACTTCAAGAAATATTGTTATCTTTGCTAAAGATTAACAAAAGATCATGGATTTCCGGGACGATTATTAAAACAAAAATCATTAAATTCAGGAAGAAACAAGAGGGTAATTTCATTCAAGAATGTTTGTTGTCCTCACTAAAGATCAACAAAGGATCATGGTTCTCCTGAAGCGTTTTTGAACCAAAGATCATTGACTATGGACATGGTTCTTGTCCTCGCTAAAAGTAAACAAAAGTAATTGACCAAAAGAAGGGTTGTATCTTTAGCTAAAGATTAAAAAAGAGCCATGAATCTCCAGAAGGATTTAGAGCCCAAGGTCACTGCCCTCAAAAAGAGTGTTGTTTTCACTAAAAGTAAACGAGAGGGTAACTCCTTTCAAGAACGATTAGCAAAGTGAACGTGGATTTCTGTAAAGCTCATTAAACTGAAAAACACTGACTTCGGGAAGGGCTGTAGTCATCGTTACGTCTGAAAAAATGATAACTAACCTTAAAAAGGGTTCTTGTCCTCGGAAAATATAAACAAAAGGGTCATGGATCTAAAAATGGGGTTTTGAGGCAGAAGTCAATGACTTCGGGAAGGGTTTTTGTCCTCGCTAAAGGCCAAAAAGTCATTGACTTGAATTTTATTAATCCTGTGAATTAAACTTTCCAAATAAGTGGTAACACCTTTCAATAAAACTTTTTTTAATTCACCTCAATCTGTAAAGTTTCAATTTATAAATTTTATTCAATCAAATTTATAAAAATATGGTTACTTTTCAGTTTTTTTA
Organism: Bactrocera zonata; assembly: GCA_037783105.1. NCBI lineage: Eukaryota > Metazoa > Arthropoda > Insecta > Diptera > Tephritidae > Bactrocera > Bactrocera zonata. Next base: position 15,635 of record JBAWJQ010003160.1, on the reverse strand, counting down.
ATTTTGAATCTTTCCAAACGATTTCCCTTTTGAAAAATGTATATTAATATAGTATAAAGTATGTTTCGAAATCTCTTCAATAAGGGTCCATATAAAATATTTCGAGGTATGTAATCTCTACAAAAAAAGGTTTCAACTTGTTCAGGGATATTCAGATATTTACCGCTAGACAAAGAATGAAGCCACTTTTGGTTCATACTGAGACATCTAAAACCCAGATGGAGTCATTAAGAGTCGCGTCAGCAAGTATTATCTTCTAGACTAATAGAACAATCATCGATCTTAACGTGCAGAAAACTTAGTTAGTTAGTTGCCATTGATGGTCATACTGGCTCGTTACTAATGGAAACTCTACGAATTATATCAAAAAAATAAGGAAGAAAAATCGCTTCAATTAATAATGGCGATTTCTCTTACTTGTTTATACATACACGGTATTCTTTGAACAATACTTGAGCTGAGTCATTAGCTCTCAAAAGCGTACCGTGAGAGATCGCGTAGAATACAGACTTTAGGCAGCTACGCATAAATTTTAGTTTTTGAACACCATTACACATCTGCAGCTAAGTAGATCACTAAGAGGATTTAAGTTGAAGCACACATATCTGGATACTCAGAAGAGGGCTTAAACACATGCGAAGAAGACTAAGAAATGAAAAGGTCTGAGCCGGAATCTATGCGCTGTAAAAGCGCTAACGCCGTCATTAAAGTGTTTATTTGCGTAGGCGTATATGTGGCAAGCAGAAATTGCAATTTAAATATTACTGGCGCTCATCCAAGCAATAATTTTCTCACTTTGCCGATTGCGCGCAATGGCGTCGCTGGCAGCGCGATGTGCTAGCGCGGCCGTACACAAATTGCTTGCCTGCCAAATGCAGCTGTGATGGCAAAAACAACAACTGCACTTCCACAATGCACACATACACAATATCAAGTGTAAGTGTTGACGTTCACTTTTTAAGCATAAGCGCGTGGCATACTTATAGGCGCGCACCAATGATTCCGCCTGCAGCCTGATTTCTGAGTAAGTCTTCACTTTTGAGCGCAGCGCCGGCTCAGGCCGCGTTCGCATGTCCTTCCATTGCTGCACGGTTGGCTGCGCCTTTGATTTGGCGCGCGCTGCTGCTTGGTTGGGCAGACAGCATTTATTTTTTCCAATTACGTATATCTCTTCTGCCTTGCGCCTACAACTTTCACTCGTTGCCAGCAAATCGTAATCGGCGGCGCATCCAGCAGCTCCAGCGTTTAATTCACGTTTGCTCCACTAGATATGCAGCCAACAGTAAATTCGCTGGCAAAGCAAACACTTCCAGAAATCGGGAAGGCAGCCGTTGCGCATACATTTTTTCGCGTTTCATGCAGGCGGCCGTGCCGCGCGGTCAGGCGCTGCAATTTGCGAGCGCTCTTTAGCATATTCTTTGAATATTTTACGGCCGAATGCATAAGTGTCTGCACCCACACACCCATAAAGTCGTGGCTATATCGAGCGTATGAAGAGGCGGCAATTGTATGATTGCGCGGCGCGTTGAAGCGCTTGCAAGACGCCGTCGCTGTTGTTGTTGTTGGCGAGAATTTATTCCTTCACAGATTGCTGCGAAGTTATAAATCCTATTAAAATGTGATTTGTTTCGCCGTGATTGGGCCAACGGCGCGGGCTAATACTTTCACATGTCCCGCTTTCTGCTGAACGATTTTGGTTCGTTGAAGCGGAGGAAGTTAAGTAGAGAAGTTGTTAGAAAAGCTACTGATTCCTATTTTTCCGGAGGATACTTAAGAATTATCTTCTGGTTGTTTCTCTTACGATTTACCTTGCGTCAGAAGTATCACGCGACTGCACAACTGCTGATAGTTGTCTGTTGCTGATTTTTTCTGGGTCCAAACAGTCCAGTCGTGACTAACAGACCTCCTATCCGTTTCCATTCCTTAGTTATTGAGACTGAACTACCTGTCCTAGCAAGCTCTTCAGCATTACAGTTTTCTGCAATCCCGCGATGGCTCTTTCAACGAGTCCTTCTCTCTCATACCACACATACCTTCCCTGAAGTTATGTAAGCAGAGAAGAAGCAGGGCTAGATTCGGCGAGCTGGTAATCGAAGTTTTTTGGAATGAAATCAAATTGCACGAGAATTCCAAAGTGCCCAAGTTCGCAGTCATCTAGGTACCCAGATTCCCTTAGGCTGAGGGCAGCTTTCGTCTACAATGGGTGGTGGTTTTAATCCAAGTACGCCGCAGATGTTAATGGATCGTCTGTGAATGGCGGTCCGGACATGACTGAAGTTTGTCCAATATTTGTCCGACGCTTCGTCCGACGCAAGCAGAAGCTGCTTGGAGAGGAGTTTATTATGCTCCTCAACTGGGAAAATACGGTCCTCACTGCGCAGGTGTTAGATGGGAGACATCAAGAGGCGTCCTGTTGTTGTCCGGAATGTAGTGTTATGACATGTTTGTAGCCTCCTCACCTGCGTTTCACTAGAGACTACGGTCACAGTAGTGTGTTGTAAGCATGGGGTCAAGTGACTCGTGGCCCATTCCCACTGGCGTATCTTAAGGCCTGTAAATCTTAGCTCGATCCATTGAATGTAATACACCTAACCGAGGTGGAATTTGCATGGAGAATTATGGTGCTCACGTAGCAGAAAAATTCCTCTGAGCCCTGGTTGGACTCAATGCCAGCACGAGTCAGGAGGATACGGCGCACCCCTGCTGCAAGGCGCTGCTCCAGTAATGACAATCTTTTTTTAAAACTGACCCATCCAAACGAGGTTAGATCTCCGAAAATACAGCCCTTGGCAGGATAAAATCTGGGTCAATTGTCGCCAGTACACTCTTTTCCAGCGCCTTCCTCTAAACAAAAATTCCGTAGCACATTGTAGGCTTAACTTTGGTTCCATAGAGTCACAAAACACTTTGTCTAGAGCTCCCAACATTTCCCAATGTTTACTTCTAGTACAGAGAAACATTTTTCAGCTTGAGACGTGAGTGATAGTAATGAGTAGTGAGATTTCTTGCCCAGCAATAGCTTTGAGAGACCCCATAAAGCACTTTAGTGTGTCGATCTTGTGAAAATAGATCCTTGTTTGCAAAGGTCCGTTTTACTTGCGGACATGTCTAATCCTAAAATTTTTTAATATCGAATATTTTCCCTGGCCCGGTGAGGATGTCTTCGATTTATCAGTTTCGGTTACGCTTTTTCTGATCGACAGATAAATGGATTGATGTATGATTTGTTAAAGATCTCCTGTACCCGAGATTTTTATCTTTTAAGTCTCAATGCCAGTCTTAAATTTTAACTTCCCTTACTGAAGCATTTTGGTCTTCTTAGTAGAAACCTTAAAACTCTTCTACCACCGACTCAATCTAGTTGGAGTAGTTGATACAAACGCAAGATAGCAAAACTTTGTCTCATTGTACTTCATAGAAACATCACCTTTTATCGCTTCAATGGAACATTTATGTATACATATAGTATGTGTATAAACAACCTCCATGATTTCGTCGGTTGTTTCCAATCAAACTTTGGCAGCACTTCGTAGGCAAAAATAAAAGGTAAAATATTCATAAAATACGACACGCAACACCACTTAAGATAAGATACTCGAATTTTGCATCGAAAAGCATGACATGACGCCCATGTTTTGTGTTTATGTAAACGAATGAATCGACTTAATCAGGATTTGTGGCTTTCAAGTGACCATAAAGTAACACACACACATACGCACTCGCACACGTGCAGGCATATTCATATGTGTGGCAAACAGGCTTCGTGTTGTAAATATGGGGTTTGCTCGGCAAAATACTTAATCAAGCTTAGACATAGCAAAATTATAAATAAAGAGTTGGCTCGACTTCGAAGTGTTGAGCATTTGAACGGTAATGTATGCAACGCTGTGTATACTACATATGGATATGTTTGTACACTTTACCACAAAGTGCTTGGAAAAGTGACTACACTTTAGTTCAAATAGGCAGCAATTTTGTCAACTTTATTTACAGAACTCGAAACTAACCGTGTGCATGTGTGTATGTGTGTGAGTGTGAAGTACAAAATTGTTCAAGCAAACTTTTTGCAAAGGCCATGAATGTTACAAAAACCTGGATACTCTTACAGGAACTAGTTCCGAATGCATGTCTTTCGACTGCACTTCTTTGTTTAATAGTGCCAAAGGAATATCTTTAGTTATAGTTGGAGATAAATAACTGGTTCCAATTGGTGCGCCCGAAGTATTTACGTGAAGTGGGATTAGTTCAATCTAGAGTAGAGACAATATATGTACCTAGTCACACTTTTGAACGGGACCACGCCACAGCCCTGCTGTGTGCAATATGTGTTGAAATGATTGTGGGTAATCGCAATAGTAGTATTACTTAACAACTCACATTGTTGCCGGTGCTTGCCTTTGTTACGCCTACATCCAATAAACGAAATTTCCAATTATGTCAGCAAAACCGCAAGAGTGTATAGGCAGGCTCAGTGGTATATGTATGTAACTCTAGATTTATAATTTGTATACTAAGTGGACACATTAGGGTGGCACTTTATATAATAATAATGTTAGAAAAAGGTTGAAATTCCATTTTCGCTTTTTTAATTAGATGGCAACTCTGTTTCGAACTATGCTCAATTTCAGCTCATGTAAGGCGCTTTCTGAAGTTTTAGCCATACTAGTTTGAAAACATTCTAAATTTTCTCAATACTATTTTCTACAGTAGGTGGCAACACTAGCAAAAAAAGTCTAAAAAAAATTGCTTGTGGCATGTACATATTCTTAAAAGGTGTCTTAAATAGCACAACAAATTAAATATATTTAATATTAATATTTTAAAAATTATTAATTCTGTGCTAGGTGGCAACTCTAATTCGAAAAGTATCAAATTTAGATTATTCTGGTATTTTAACGGCCGAATTTATTTTAAATGCTAACCACTTTATAATATTTCTTATTTATTATTTTTTTGCTTAAAGTGGCAACTCTGACCCTAAAATTTATCAACAGCTGGTAAAGCTATTCAAATTATTTACTGCAAAATGTTTATACCAATATTATTTATCTTACTGTTTCGTAATTTTTTTTTTATAAAATGTGGCAACTCTATCCCAAATGTTAATTAATTATATAATAATTATTTTTAAAGTAGTGTATCGAGCTACATGCATTAATATTTTGTTAATGTGTTAAGATGTGTTAATATTTTAAAAATTATTATTTTTGTGCTAGATGGCAACTCTGTTCCGAAAAATATTAATTTCAACTACTTATGGAAAATTAACGACCGAATTTAATTTTAAATGTTTTACTGCGCTTAATAATGTTTTATATTTATTTTTTTTGCGTAAATTGGCAACACTGTGGCTTAATTTTTGTCACTAACCGCTAATCTATCAGTTATTAGTAATAATCGCCAATCATTTCAACTTTAAAATAATTATCTTAATTGTTTTCCAAGTTATTTTTAATGAAAGGTGGCAACTCTATTCTTTTAATATTAATTAATTTTGAAGGCGTGTCTTAAATGCTATATATACATATATTCTTTCTAACACAACTATTAATATTTTCAAAATTATTACTTTTGTGCTAGATGGCAACTCTGCTCCGACAAATTTTAAATTTAAATATTTCAAGAATATTAACAACAGAATTTATTTTATATCATTTAAACTATTAATAATATATTCTATTTATTATTTTTTGTGTAAAGTGGCAACACTGTTCCTAAACTTTGTCCCTATCCGTTAATTTATCAATCATCACTAATAATCACTGACCATTTCAACTTAATGCGCTATATTTATGCTAATATCATGTATCCTAATATTTGCCAATTTTTTTTAATAAAAGGTGGCAACGTTTTTTCAACTACAAATGATAACTATTTTGGAACAACATACTTTTCGAAAGGCTACCTCAAATACCACTCAAATGGTATATTCAATAATATGTTAAATTTAATTTATTGCAATAGTATGTAGGTGGCAATACAGGTGGCAACACTATTCGCCAATAAAAAATGTTTCACAAAATAAAATTGTAATTCTACTTCAAATACCATGAAAATTATATATGTAATTATATTTTAAAAAACAATTTATTTCAAATTAGGTGGCAACACTGGTTTTACATTAAAATATATTTTATGAAACAAAATTGTTTTTCTTTCTTTCCATTTTATACCCATATTGTGATATTTTGCGCTCAGGCGCACCTTAATATGTATATCCATTTATACACATGTATACTCGTATGTACCGTTATAATACGTATTATGTTATGACCAACACAAGCCTTCTACGCTTACACTGCTTTGTGGCAATTGTAAAACAGTTATGTATGTATATGCTACGCCATATAGGAATATCATGTGCCTTTTGTTGATGCTGACATTTTCGGCTCACTCAAGCGACTTCAGCATTGTGCTCATCATTCGGCAACATTTTAACGTCGCCATCAGCAGAGTTCGACTGTCTTCAATGCAAACAATAAAGATAGATAGAAAGTAGACCTGTACTTTGATTGCGCACAACAATACATTGTAAACGTATGTATGTATTTAAACAATCGAAAAGGTGAATCCCGAAAATTCGGGATTTCGAAAACGCGCCTTCGGGATCAGGTTAGAAATATAAAGTTTTTTTGCTGAACAGCGTATTGCTATAAGTATATATAAATGCATACCGAAATATTCGGGATCCCGCAAATCGGGACTAAGCTCTTTTTTGTGAGCTCTTTACTTTGACTGCGCACAACAATACAATATATACGAATAAGTGTACGTATTTAAACAACCCTAAAGTTTAATCCCGAAAATTCGGGATTTCGAAAACGCAACATCGGGACCCCGATAGAAATATTTTTTTTTTGCCAAATAGAATAAGAATACGTATATACTCGTACATATAAATGTGTACCGAAATAATCGGGATCCCGCAAATCGGGACTAAGCTCTTTAGTGTGAGCTCATATAAATGATAGCTTTTGATTGCATACTTCACAGCGCTGTTAATGCACTTTAGCATTGTTAGTGTGAGGCGGGAGGTATATTGAAATTATGATGGCATTTATGCTCAAGCGGATTTTGTAAATGAGTCAGTCGGTTTTTAAATTGCACAAGCATGTTTCATCTGCAGACAAACTGATATAAAACGAAGTGCAGAATATATCAATTGGAAGTTGAGTAAAAAGTTTATACATTGGAAAATTGAACAAACAAAAAGTTTTTGAACCAAAAAAATCCTAGAATTTTTTAAAAAATCCAAGTAGCAGAATATCACGAAATAAATCAAATATTCCCACAAAAACCGTTATATTGTTTAAAAGCAACTTGTACCGTTAATAAGCACAAATAACGCCGCTGACACGCACAACAAAACCTATTATGACAGCTGTGTTAATCATAGCATGACAAAAATATAAAATAATATTTGAATGGGTTTCTGTCGAATATTACGTATACGCCCCGACAAGCGACAATAAAAACCGGATAAATATTATGTCAAAACATAAAATAATCGGCAGGTAGCTTAATTAAGGGAGAGCAAAAAAAGTGCAACAAAGAGCAGCGTTTCAACTGCGCAAACTCACCAGAGCAAAAAACGGTAAAGTAATTGAAAAAGTCTGGAGAGAAAACACGACAAATGAATGCGATGCTGCAATAAAGCTATTTGTGCAAAGCAAAAGTGAATTTACAGGAAGCATTTTCGTACGAGCGTGAAAAGTGCATAAAGTATTTGACAGCTCCGAAAAATTGCTTCATTTTTGCATTAAAATTTTATTTTAAACAAAAAAAGTTGCCACCTGTTAAAAAAAAATAAAAAATAATAATTGAAAATATAATAAAATGAATTAATTATTGCAATATGGGTATGAAAACTAAAATTTTTTCATCTAAAAATATTTTTAGTTGCTGATTGCCACCTGTTAAAAATTTAGAAATAAAAAAAGGAAATTAATTAACACAATATGAGTTTAAAAATCGAAATGTTTCAAAATGATTTAATTTAAAAATATTTTTTCAAGATAGTTGCCACCTGTTAAAAAAATAAATAAAAGTAAAAATTTATTATATAATAAAATAAATTACATATTCCAATATGGTAACAAAAATCAAAGTGTTTTCATCTAAAAATATTTTTAGGTGATGGTTGCCACCTGTTAAAAAAATAAACAAAAATAATAATTTCCAATGTAATAAAATATGAGTATGAAAACTTAAATACTTTCTTTGAAAAATATTATTTTTAATGAATTCTTGCCACTTTTTGAAAAAGTAATAAAAAAATGAATTATTGCAATAAAATTTATAAATAAAAAATTTGTACCACCTGTTAAAAAAATAATGATGAAAAATGTAATTAAAGAAATGAATTATTGCAATATGAAAATAAAAAAAAAAATAATTATTAAAAAAATTATTTATAGCATTATTAAAATAAAAATCCAAAGTTTTCAGAACGTTTCCAAAAAAATTAAAATTAAAAAATATTTTGAGACCATACCATATGTTAAAAATAGTAATTTAAAAGATTTATATTTAGGTTTCAGAACGTTGCCAATTAATAAATTCTTCTGAAACGTTGCCACATGTTAGGAATAATAATTTAAAAAAATAAATCATTAATTAATTTTTGTTGTATGAGTATTTAAACCAAAAGGTTCCAAAATGTTTCCAATAAAAAAATTTTGTGAAACGTTGCCACATGTTTAAAAAATTTTTTTGAAAATATATATCAGAAATTAATTTTTGAAGTATGAGTGTGTAAATCGAAAGTTTGAAAAACTGTTTTATTCTAAACTTATTTTGAAAAAGTCTGGCAACCCAAATTAAAAAAAAAAAATAAATTGATAAAATGTTATAATATAAATTCCAAACTAAAAAGCGTTAAGAAAGATTAAAGTTAGAAAAAATTGCCATAAGGGTTGCCAACTACTTGGTCACATTTAACAAAACTTAAAATTAGAAAAATTATTTTATGTGCAAATTTAAATTTAACGCTTAAATAAATTTATATGCAAACTTAAATTTAACCCTTAAAATTAGCATATCCGTTCCTTAATCCCAAGCGCCCTAGACTAGATTCACAAGTATGTCTTTCTTAGCACAAAAAATTAAGAAAAGACAAATTAAATATTTCACTTATAATACCAACATCTAATACTCTTAAAGCACGCTTAAAAAGTTGGTTTATCAGCCATCGTAATAAAGAAAAAACACGAAAAAAATAAAGCCAAATATAAGGAATAAAGTAAAACAGTCGGTGAGCTCACCCATTACACACGCACACATGCAGACAAACGCTGCAATTCTTCATAAACACATATATCACTTAAAACGCTTAAATACTTGAAGGCAGTCCACAAACACCCACACTCACTCAAGACCAGTCACCTACACACAAACATATGTCAACACTCCACTTCACTTACATCCTTACACATGCATGTACATATATGTCAACATCGCCATACACAAATCAGTAAATTTGCAACAGTCTATCAAGTTGCGATCTCCGTCACAGCCGCCGGCGCTTCACTGGCAGAAACAAACAGCTCGAAGCAATAAAACCAATTGCCACAGTCACCGCTTCGCAAAAGTTAACTAAACAATAAGTTTAGGTGCTAAAAAGTGTGTGTGTGTGTATTCGACACTGTGTTTGTTCATGGGGGGGTGTCTGTGCTGGTATGTTTACATGCGCCTCGAGTGGTGTATCGAATATTTGTCACCAACGCTCCGGCACTTGTCTCGATTGCTTCGAAAACTTTGTCTGCTTTTTTATTTGCGCTTCGTTTGCCACACTTGAGCGTGTGTTTGTGTGCGCTTTTAAGAGGCTTCGCCTTGCGGCAAACAAAACAAATTTCATTGAGTATGAAGTTGATTCAAAAGAAAAGGGTCGAGGCGGGCGGCATAGCTGATAGAAACTAGAAACTTTGTGTTGTTATTTGCTGCTCATAAAATCAATATAAATAAATGGAAGAATGGAGAGCAGTAACTTAAGTATGTATTATACGCGCACACACACATATATAAATGTATATATTTTTCTAATAAAATGTCTGTTCTATTCAGATAAAGTTTAAATTGTTTAAGAACACATTTGCTGAAGATTGTAGTCTAGCCTTTGTAAAAGCATAACTTAGCTTCTTGTACAACTTTTATTGTAAAAAATATTTTTGGAATGAGAAAGACTTCAGCAAGCTATGTATAACTAAAAAACGTAGAATAAGCAGTCTGTCGCGACATTCTACTAAGTTCGACATTTTTTAAATTGTCAGCTCCCTTTTGAATGAATACTTAAAGGCCTGGCGAAGCTACGCCAGAATATAACAGTGTCAAGTCGGCATCGGCAATGGCTTGTGGATCATCAACATTCAAAATGCAACAATTTTTTTTATGAACGTACCCATTCACCAATGTGATTTGGATTTTGTTAGCCAAAAACCAAGATCCTTTCAGAAACTCTTCAATAAAGTGGATTCTTATTCCACCGGATATAATGGCCTCTGAATTAAGTAGAGTCTGTCGTAAAACCATGAATATTTGCTTAAGGCCCGACGAGCGCAAAAAGGAGAGAAAGGCAAGTTTCGATGAGTGGCAAAAGCAATGGGATGCGACAGGTAAAGGAAGATGGACATGTAGGCTAATTAGAATATACCAGCCTGGTTTGACAGACAACACGATAGGACAGACTTCTGTTTACCTCAGTTCTTGCAGGGCCATTGTTGGTTCAGGAATACAAACAAACAAAAGGATGATTCCCGACAACGTAGTGAGTCACATACTGCGATAAGAGCTGGCCGCAATAGCGCTCCAAGAATTAAGAACGAAAGAATGGCAGCAAGCAGCATTAGACCGCATAAACAGCCTTGAGGCAATGTGCGAAGAGTCACTTATCGCTCAGCTTGCTCTGCGACGTGCCCCCCCGCAGGACCAAAAATAATATTCTTTAACGATACCGTGCTCCACAGCAGCAAAAGCATCTTTGGCAAATTACGTGTATTTCACAGAGCTATTTGGAATGAACAGGAGCAAAAATAATGAAAGAGTCAATATTTTGGGTTTACTATTTATAAAATCTGTTGAAAAGTTGTTTTTGAACAGAGATTAGGGCATGCGCTCACTACCAGCCACCAAATTTCATAGGTACGAAACTGTCACTCCAATTTCTCACCATTCCACACTTTCAAAAGAGCCAGCCACATCTCGCCAAGAATGCGGAGGATGCATAACAACTTCACAACTATGCCCCCGGAGCTTCTGGCGAGTCAATGTCGATATATAGCCTAATGTTAGCCTGATGAACATAATTTTCACCTGATTAGCGACTAGCAATTTCTAGTCGAATGCTTCCTTCAGACGGTCCAATCCTGTACAGTATCAAGAGTTTATCCGTAAGTGATCAGCTCGTAGTAGATGGTTCCCTGCTAATCTCAACTAACACTTACCAACACCTTCCTTGCCCTAAGTGACACAATTTTCGTTTTCTGTAATCATCTGGCTCTTTCCAGATAGAGATTGAAATATTTTTTGACGTTGGAGAACCTCGCGCAGAGCTAGTATTGCTCTTAATTGACTTAAAAGATTTGTGGTAAACTCAAAGCGCTTCGTCGATCTGTGGAATGTTCAATCTTAAGGAGCTTTTGGGTAACACAAAGAACAAATATTTATTCAAGTGAGATCCATCGCTCTTAGATCATCCCTAGGACCACTCCCAACCTAATTATCAACTTCAGAAACGTTTCTTTACAATTTACCAATGATTCGTAGATAGAAGTGCGGTCCTTAAATTTTTTTTTGCGTTATCTTTAATGAAAGCCATACATTGAACTTCAGTTAGCATGAAATCGATACAATGATCTTTTTTGAGATCGAAGTAGAGGTACCTTCTTCAATAGCCTTTTTGACAGATCACGCATGAGTCGCGTCAAGCTGTCACATTATTTTTGTTCAGTATTGTTTGGCATTTTATCAAGCAAAGATTTACACCTGAACAACGTCTGCAAATAGTTCAACTTGTTTACGAAGAATCATATTCTGTGAAGAATGTGTTTCGTCCGTTTCGCTCTACTTATGATCAATATAATCGGCCTACTGAGCATACTATTCGCAACATCATCACCCATCTTGAGACCCAGTATTATTCACTATTGGATAATATTCGACCGACGTAATCGACGTTCATCATGGAATGAATAAAATATAGCAGCCGTAGCTAAGAGTATACGCGAACACTGCGGATTGACGTATGGAAGGACTTGGGGCATTTCTTCTTGCCTAACGAAGCGAGTATGGAAACAACCACAATTTGCCGCTTATGGGACTTGAAGAGATTCAAAATCTGTTATTTCTTTTCTGGTGGTTTCTGGGTCAGTGGAATCATCGGTCCACATTTCTTTAAAAACGACACCGATGAGAACGTAACCGTCAATGTCGACCGTTTTTGCGTCATGATAACTGACTTTTTAATGCCTGAAATTGAAACTCGTGATCTCGGTAACATTTGGTTTCAACAAGATGGCGCCACTTTTTGCACACCAGAATACTTTGGATTATTTCACGCTTTGGGCTGGTCAATTAGCCACCAAGATCGTGTGATATCACACCTTTAGACTTTTCCTGTGGGAATATGTAAAGTCTAAAGTCTATGCGGACAATCCCGCTTTCGATTCAAGCCTTGGAGAAAAATATCACGCTTGTCTTTCGCCAGTCACCAATCGAAATGCCTGAACGAGTCATCGAAAATTGGACTCAAGGTATGGACCATCTAAAACGTAGCCGCGGCCAACATTTAAAAGAGATCTTCTTGAAAAAATGCAAGAATATTCTTTATTAAAAATGCACTTAATTCAAGTTTCGTTCAGTGGAAAGTCACCTCTTATATAGTGTTCTCAATTCAGTTAAGCATATAATATGACCGCAGACTACTTAAGTCATCTGGAAAAATAATGGATTTCTTTTAACTAGACCTTATAGTATAGGTATATGGTCGCTTAGAGAATGTACGGGCTTCATATATTGCTAGCCTCATACATTATATGAGTTGTATAGATTTTATAAATGTTTGGCAGAAGCTCACACTAGAGTAGAAAAAGAAATAGAAATATTCTATAATTAAAACTAATTTGATATTTTAATAATGACCTAGCAGTCAAATAAAGCAGGTAAATGTCACTATATTAGCAAACACGATGCAAGCAATTCTCACACAAACACACATCAGCTACGCATACACTCACAATTTCAATATAATGAAGCACGGGTAATGGAAACCAGCAAATTTTACGATGAGTTGCATGGTGAGGGCCATAACTGTCACTGCAACGAAGGAAGAAAGCTTATCAAACAGCAACGGCAACAGCTGCGCAGAACACACATATATTTACACCTACTAACATATACATACAAACATATAATCTTCAATGTTCTTGCTAGAGCTTGCAGCTGCTTTCATTGCTGTCAACGCAAGACTGATGCTGCTGCATATGTAACACTTGATTTATGACGCCAAAGTCATAAGCGCTCAAAATCTGCTGAATACACCTAAATACTTGCATACGAATATATATGTATATGTATGTGTATGTATGAGTGATGTTTAGGAGAAGGTAAACAGTTTGTAAACAATAATCGCAACAGGGATGTGTTATCCTCTTATTTCCATGCTACTGCACACACACACACGAATACACTTGCAACTAATAAGTCTCGGTTGCGCAAAGAAGAGTTAAATAGCTACATTTATTGTTACTGTTGCATAAAGCGCACATACACATAGAGCTTCTTATCAGGTAATGCCGCGCATCCTTTTCTCTTTTGCAATTTATTTGCGGCTTGTGGCAACATGCATACAATGCACAGCAGTTTTTGCCACCGCAGCTGGGAGCTGTTTTGTTAGCGTGACAGCTAAGTTGCTGGCATTGCATTATAAGGCACTCAACACGGCACTGCTATTGAGCTGATAAAGGAACTTCTAAAATGTTGCCCTTTGCTGTAGCTGATTTCAAGAACTGAGGTTTTATTTATAATAAACACTCTTCTTGTAACTTGATTAGCAACAGAAAAAGAAAAAAATAAATATTCTCTTTGGACTAAGTCTATACAAGACATTGTCGACCAGTCAGAAACTATGCTCAATCCCTCTCCTTTACTCTCTTTCTAATAATTCATCTCAGTTGTATTAGTTTTCTTTATTTCAAATTAGTTTTGACTCTCACTCACTTTCTCGCTCTCTCATTCTCTCTTTCACTCATTTCCAACCTCACTCTCTGTTTTTCTCTTCGCATTTCTTCTTTCACAATACACGATTTTTCAATATAAGAGACTTCACATGTTATTGTAGACCCTCTGAAATAGCACTTAATCTTACTAACTCCGATGTAAAATTAGAATGTCAGTCCTTCTTATCAGTTTTCCTTCTTTCAAATTATTTCATGCTCTCCTCTTTTTCTCTCTCTCTCTCTCTCTCTCTCTCATTGACTTATTCTCTCTGTCACTCACTTTCTCGCTCTCTGATTCTCTCACTCACTCTATCCTATCGCTCTATCTCTTTTTGTCTTCGCATTTCTTTTTCAAGATTTTTTAATATAGAAGACTAAGCTAAAATCTTTTAAGCTAAATCTTCTAACTAAGCTAAAGTCTTCTAAGCTAAGTCTTTTATATTAAAAAATCTTGTATAAACAAGTTTCTATTACTCTCTGAAATCGCACTTCATCTTATTGATCACAAATCAAATTACTTTACACTCTCACTCTCTTTCTTCTCATTCACTCGTTCTCTCTCTTATTCACTTTTTCTCTTTTTTCACTCAGACTCTCTTGTTCCTCTATGATCATGATATTATGATATTCAGTTTAAATTTTGGTTTGATCAGGCTTGTATCTCTCGAAATAACATTGATGTAATAAATCTCATTATGTGACCCTATTCTATTACTTCGCTTAATTAGAACTCTCCTCTCTCTCTTTCCAAATTATTCTTCTCTTCCCAACATATCCGCTTAGTACATCTATTATTAAACTTGATCAAGCTAGAAATATATTTGGATCCACCTAACACATAATATTCATTTTATGAGCAAACTGTGATTTTTACTTAGCCAAGTTTCAAACCCTATGTAGATCAGTCGAACGTTTCCGCGTTTACGAAGTCAGTTTAAACCACAAATCACCGCTGTAAATCTGATATAATTAACCAAAGTGTTCTCATTCTCAAATAACTTCTCTTTTTTCGGGGGAGGTCATTAAAACGGCGGAGGGTTTCACGCCCCTACAACACCTTAACAAGACAAAGTCACTGAGATATTTGGAAAATAAGCACATTTTTTCTTCTCTTCCTCTTTTAAACGAGACAATTATGTACAGCTTGAAGTGCGTTAGTGAAGACAGATGCCTTCAGAGTTTTGATGAAACCATTTCGCGTCAGAATCCAATGAGGCATCAATGATATAAATTTGAATTATGTTCGACAAGCTTTCTTATGATCCTGTGTAAAGCAAGTATTTCCTATTGGAAGGGTTTTAAGAATACCATAAGAGATAACAAATGGTTAGATTTAAAACCATTGTTCTAGAAGAGAAGAGGTAATATCATAGAGAAGCTTTGAGATGGACTATAAACTGATTTCTATGAGTCTAGTCTTAAACA